>PPHD01014489.1:0-16663 GCA_002909625.1 Bambusicola thoracicus
GCTATAATATCTTATAGGCTGATTAATAAGTAAACACTTTCATAGGTGGAAATAAAGGTCAAGCTGATTTATTTCGGGTGGTCGGGTTTTGCGAGTAAATCCATTATTTGTGGTAATATTCCTTAACAAGGTGTTTTTATCTGGCTTCCAGCAACTTCAAAGTACTGAGCACTGTCCATGAAATAATGTAGGCTGATTTCCACTGACGCTTTTCTGCCTGCACCCCATAAGCTATTTTAAACAGGATTCTAAGGGGTGTTTTAAAAATCTAATACCACTGAACCACGTGTGTCTACAGCATGCTGTGGCATTTCTGATGCTATGCAACGTCCTGCTACACAACTCACATCATAGTTGCCATTTAACATATAAACTGCAATGTTTTCAAAGGTGAAATACGTAACTGCCAGAACATCCTTAAACATTCCTCCTTTTCAGAAGCTACATCAAAGAACCGAGAACCGCTGGTCACATTCCCCGGAGGCTCTGACAGAACTCCCAACCTCCCCTGCAGCACGGCACGGCACGGCACAGCGCCGTGTCGAAAGCCCGGCCTCAACATGGCGGCCGCCCGCAGCGGGGCGGGGCGACAGGTCACGTGGGCAGCGCCGCGAGGCTCCCCGCTGGGGGGAAAGCAGAGTGGCGGGGCTGCGCGTGCGGCACGTTGCTAGGCGACGGGGGGCGCGCAGCGCCACGGGAGAGGCCGCTGGCAGGGCGGGGTGACACAACGCCCAGGCGAGCGGAGCGGAACTGCAACCCCACGCACCCACCGCGAGGACGCCTTGCGGCTGCCGGAGCCGAGTGTTGCTGCCGGGTTTCCCCCTGGGCGGCGCAGGGTGAGTTGCGGTGCGAGGAGCGGGCCGCGCGCTGTGAGGCGCCACCGAGCCGCTTCCCAACTGCTTAGGGCGGGGCGCCCGCTTGAGTGACAGCAGCCGCAGCCCATGGGCTTATGCAGCTCAGGAGAAGCGGCGAGAACGCTGCCACCGCCCGCGCACCGTGGGTAGAGGGTACAGAGCGACCGCGAAGGCCACCAACGCTTCACCGCCCTGCGCGTAGGCTAAGAGTGCTGAAACGGGGTCCGCGATGAGTGGCCGGAGCTGCCAGCCAATAGGCGAGGCGGAGCACGCTTTTATCCCCGCCCCCGACGCACGGAGAGACCAATGAGGGGCGCGGGGCGGGGCGAGCGGGGCTAGGCGCGGGCTGGGCGCTGCTCTGCTGCCAGAGGTTTGGGGAGTCGTAGTGGCGGCGGCGGTGGTGGAGGCACGGAGGCGCGCAGCATGGAGGCGCTGGCGGCGTTAGCCTCACCGCGCTGAGGAACGGGGCCGAGCGGTAGGCCGGAGGGACAGGGTTGGGGGGCGGCGGTGGTAGCGGCGGCATGCGGCAGGGAATGCGGGTGCCCGCCGCGCTGCAGTGTCGGTAGCGGCCACCGCAGCGTTGCGGGGCTGCAGAGCCCGTAGGACCGGGCTGGGCGGGGAGCGGTTACGGTTTCGCTGCCCGCGGTTGGGGCGGTGGCGGTGGCGGTGGCAGCCCCGGGCCGGGTCAAGCGGGGGTAACGCTGCGTTTGTCGCCGCAGGATCGGAGCCGAGCGCGGCCGTTGGACCCCGCCCGTGGTAGTGGCAGCGGCAGCGCGCTGTCACCTCGCCGCCCGGCGATGGGGAATGGACTCTCGGATCAGACGCCGATCCTGTCCAGCCTGCCTTCTTTCCAGTGCTTCCATATTGTGATCTTGGGGCTGGATTCCGCTGGGAAGACGACCGTGCTGTACAGGCTGCAGTTCAATGAGTTCGTCAACACCGTCCCCACGAAAGGATTTAATACGGAGAAAATCAAAGTGACGCTGGGCAACTCGAAAACGGTCACGTTCCACTTCTGGGATGTGGGCGGCCAGGAGAAGCTGCGGCCGCTGTGGAAGTCGTACACGAGGTGCACCGATGGTATTGTGTTTGTGGTGGACTCTGTCGACGTCGAGAGAATGGAGGAGGCCAAAACTGAACTTCACAAAATCACGCGAATATCTGAAAATCAAGGAGTGCCTGTCCTTATAGTCGCTAACAAGCAGGACTTGAGAAACTCTCTCTCTCTTTCTGAAATCGAGAAGATGTTAGCGATGAGCGAGCTGAGTTCTTCGACTCCATGGCATTTGCAGCCAACCTGTGCAATCATCGGAGATGGACTCAAAGAGGGACTGGAAAAACTATACGATATGATAATTAAGCGAAGGAAAATGTTGAGGCAGCAGAAAAAGAAGAGATGAGTTCTGTTTTGACCTTTCTGTTTTAGAGTAGTTACGTGGTCAAAATTTGACGTGAGACAGCTTCCAAACCCAGGCCTGCTTGTTTGGATGCCGTTAAGCTTAGTTACGTTAAACAATCAGTTGCACAACCTTGCCTTGTGGAAGGCAGTGTGCTCATGGAACTTTTATTTTTTTTAAATAGTCTCTTCTGAGTATATGGCTCTGCATTATTTCAGAAGCCCTAATAGATGATGTAATACTATCAGGAAATGGATGGATGGGTGGGTATATGTGACATGGATGTCTAAATAGCCAAATAAGACGAGGGTTTTCTGCTTAGTGTTGTACTCCTACGTTTGAGGGTGCCTCTGCAAGCGATTTGCATTGAAGGTGTTCTGTGTTTTTAAACTTCTAATGCTCGTAAGTGGAGTGTTTAGGTGAACATTATGCAGCTTTAAAAACATGTATGAAGCTAGTAACCCATTATTTCAAGAGGCTGTTTTTTATCTTGTTTGGGGATTTCTATGGAAGCTTGGCTACATGTGTAGGGTGGTTTTGTTTTTTTTTAATTTGGCACTTTTTGAAATTGACTCACGTTCAGTTCAAGTACTTGAAGCTTAGGTGCTGTGGGTTTTTCGACTGATAGAAGAGACTTTTTTGACAAGTTAAAAAACATAAACAGCACGTTGGAGCATGGAAAAGTGATTTCCCAACGTATAGCATGTTTTTCATATGTAAGGCTTTTTGTTTTTTAGAAGTAGCCATTCATCCTTATACATTAAATCAGGTTTAAGCTAATACTCAGAATTAGTAATTTATTTTTGAATGATGAGTATTATGTCCTCGATCTGTCCAATTAAAAGTAAATTAATTGCAGTAAAGAAGCTGTAAAGAACAACTTAGGCTGTTGTGGTTCTAGCAATCGCAACGCGTTTGCTCTGTTTAGTGACTTTTTTGGCAATAAAAATAAATCATAATGAAGTAAAGATGAAGTTAAACTTAGCAGAGCACTTCTTGTATCTCCCCAAAATACCCCGTTTAATTAAAGTGGTATTGCTATGTCACTTCAATGTATGCTTTTTTTTTTTTTTTTTTTTTAATCGTGACTCTCATTAAAGTATTTTGTGGTTAGGAATGTAATAATGCTTTATACACTCAAAACATTTGACACTACTGGGAGGGAGGGAGTGGGGGAAGAAGATTTTCAAGATGGGCCTGTGTTCTGCTTTAATTATGCTTTAAGCTGTTCTTGTTTACAGAGTGTGCAAACAGTGTTAACTGGGCAGGATAGTGCTTGACAGAAAAGGGAGGGTAGTTTTTCTTACTGGTACAGAGCTTCAAGTGACTCTTTAGATACTTGGTTAGCAACTAAAAGGGCTAAAACAGAGCCTGGATTTTTTAGGACTAACTTAGGTGCTGTAAAAATTCATCAGAATGTTAGATTCTCTTTAAACTTTTGTTGGAAACATTAAATTAAAAAAAAAAAAAAAAAGGCAAAATCTATTTCCTCCTCTTACTCAACCAGCAATGTAATAATACACTTTCTTACCTGCTGCCATGTATCAGGAGGATGATGGCTACAAACCTGAATGTCAATCAGTGTAACTTAAATACGTTTTAGGAAAAAAAAAAATCAAATTTTTTAACCAGCAGCTGTTTGTCCAGGAGGTAACCAAAAATGCACTTTAGTGTCTTCAATAAATGAAAGTGACAGCTGTTTGTTTTTTTTTAAATGATATCTTGGTCCTTTTTGAATAAACTGAAGTAGCTTCCAGTGGAGCTTTTGTATGTTGGTTATATATGTACCTGCACTGGTGACATTGTAAGTCACTTACTCAAGTAATGTCTATATTTATAGAAATGTGGATGACTTCTTAAACCTCAATAAACAATTCAAAACAAGTCTACAAAGAAGGTGTCTGACTTGTGCTGGAGTGATATATCCTCCTCAACCTCTGTGCACATATTGATCCTATTAGCAATAGAACCATTCCTGTTGAAAACCAAAATCTTACAAATGTGGCAAGCATCAAAAATGTCCCAGTGTTATAAACTGTAGGTACTTCATTAATGCCTTTAAATCAGTGGTGTATCTGTATGCTCATAGAAGAAATATTAACTATGCTAACTTCTTTCTGAAGTGATAGGTCTTGCATAGTTTGTAAAAAGCCTTTATATATGTGAACTTTCTTGTGTTATGTATAGTATTGGACAGATAATGTTGGGCATTTATTGTGTATGCACAGGTTGTACTGATTTTTGTATATTCAAGCTCAAATATCTGAAGCTGTCCAAAGGATTCACATATACTTAAACCTTGGGTGAATTTTCTCCTGAGATTCCATGACAGGGAGCAGGATGTGGCAAAATTGAAGCTTCTAATTAGTTCAGGGCCTCTAATGAAGTCAGGACGCATCTCATTTAGAAACCTACAAATCAAAATTTAAGTTAAAATAAGAACGTCCAAACCTGTCTCACAGTTCTTCCACATCACTGATGGTGCATCAAAATGTAGGTTGCTCACGGTGCATCTTGAGAAAGAGATGCTTGTTCTTTAGCTCCGTGAATCTAGGACATAATGGTATCATCTAGCTTTTCTCCCTATCATGTGCATAGCACTGTTAGGTTAAGGAAGCTGATGTGACAGGTTGGTTTGATTGGTGGTGGTTCTTTTTTGTTTGTTTGTTTTGGTTGGTTGTTTTTTTGTACCCAGGATGCAAATTATAAAATACAAAGTAACTGTTACTTCAAATGTTCATCTAGTTTCTGCTGGGCACTGTTGAAAAGACACCCTGCCCCAAAAAAGCCAATCGTATTTTGTTCTGCATATTGAACATGCTAGTCTTTGACCAGTGACAGTGTCCTTGAACTCCTGTATGTATAAAAGCTTCAGTATGTGATTTTAACTACGAAGACATGACTGATCTTTACCCAACGCTCTTCTTTGGAGGATGTGGTAGAGAAGGTGGAGAACTGTGTTCTTTGAGTGACTTGCTTGTTATTTTGCAGTGTTTGGCACTGGCTTTGGAGGGGGAAGCAGCAAGTAGGGGGTGAGTTACATTGAAGATATACCTGTATCTGTACTAGAACTATTTGGCTGTGTTATTACAGTAACTCCTGAGTAAAGTATTCAAATGTGATTGTAGTGGTACCTCCAAAATTGTGTTCTACATTACGATGACAGAGTTACCGGTCAGGAACAAAGCAGCGATTGCAATAGAGCATTTAACACACTACTGGTGTGTGTCAGAAAGCCTTTGAGGGAACAAGTAGATGTAATTTTGTTACGGTGCTGGAGTTATGCCAAATGCTAAGTGTTGCTAAAATATGCTTCAAATGATACTCTTTTCTTCAAGGTACTGGCTATGGTAAATGCCTGATACTGCTTCTACTTCAAGAAGGCATGGGATTGCGTTTAGGTTGGTGCAGCACTGTTAGAAACAAGCCATAAGCTCTTTTTATCTTAATGCTGCCGCCGTGGAATTACAAAGGTCGTTATGCCATTGCCTCAGCTGTATGTGGATATAAAATCGTTTAAAGTTGGCTGATCTTCAGGGTCTGGTCTCTGTTTTCTAGCTGCATAGCTGTATATCGACTTCCAACTCTTTCAACCGAAGTAAGTTGCTGGACTGAATGCATGTTTACATTTGAAAAATACAGATACTGTTTTCTCCAGCCAGGTGATGGATGAAAAGTTTCTCTCTGAATTTTCACCTTTTGTTGAGACGCTGTTGATCCTTTCCAAGTGGTGAGCAGTGCTCACTCCCCTGCTCCAGGAGCTGCCTTGGTGAGATGCTCCCCAGTGCAGCCCCTGGCTGTGCTGGGGTGCTCAAAGAATGGCAAGCAGCTGTCAGCAGCTGATGAACCCTTCTGGGTCCCATCAGGGCTGTGTGACAACATCTGCCTGTGTCTTGGGTCGGTTGTTTATGAGAGAGCAGGGTGTTAATTAGCAGCTGGCTGAAAGAGAGTGCAATTCGTGGCTTCTGAGGAGGATCTGGATGCTGCACTGATACTGTAAAGGAGGAATTCATATGGGAGAGTGTGAAAAATGTAGGCAGTCTGAGTATACCATGTATAGGTAGCATGCAGGCTTAGTTCAGGAAGGTTAATAAGTGCCTGCTCATAATGCTATGTTCCTTTGGCTTGTTTTGAGAGGGAAATCTAGGAATGGCTGAATGCTTTTTGGAGCATTGTTGTCACTGTGGTGTGACTCATCTGAGAGGGTCACAACTCACGGCCATGCTCTGGGAGCCAGCAGCCTCATGTTCCTGAACCAAAGTCACTGCTGTTGCTGCAGGAAGGGATGTCTGGGGAGCTGTGGGCGTGGTTTTGTGTGTTTAGTCTGGACAATGAGGAAAGCATTTTGTTAGATTCCTGACTAACCTATGGATGTGAAGGCCTGTCCCTCTCACAGGATTTTGCAGGCTGTGGTTACTTTTAGAAGCAGTACGGTGCTGCAGAAGTGTGGATAAACCATGTGTGTTTTGAAACAGAAGGGAAATATGCAGCCAAACTTCACAGCGGGGTGATTCCTGGGGTTACCACATGGGCTACATTGTTCCCTCCTATCTGAGAACAAAATCAAGATGTAGTGCACAGCTGTTAGGTTGCCCTTCTTTGAAGTGTTAGGTGGTCCTCTTAAATCAGCTGTAATGAAGTAAAAGTGCAGTTCCCAAGACCTAACTGGGAAAAAAGGAAAACAAAAATAAATAAAAGAGCAAAATATCCTGAGCAGCAAACCAGGGACAGGAGCATCCTACCTTGTCAGCTCCTGTTTCACTGTGCCTGATGTGAGGTATGGCCTGCTCGCTGCCTGGCCAAGCTGACTGCCCATTTGTTCTCTTTTCATATGTTGAATTTATTGTAAGGCAAGCCCAGCATCTGAGAACCTAGGCAGAGAGGCCAGACTGTGCTTCCAGACTAAGTGCCTGCTTGTAAATGGCTCAGGAAGGTAAGATGCTAATCCCTGAGCCACCAAGATTACCCCTTCTTAGTTCCAGCTATATTTACACAGCTGCTCCTCCAGACTGAAGAGCTGAGGAAGACAACATACTGAATGTTAGAAAAGAAAGGGGAATCATATCATAGTGTGGTTTAAGTTGGAGGGGACCTTAAAGACTGTTTAGTTCCAACCCCTCTGCCATGGCAGGGTTGCCACCCTCTAGATCAGCCTGCCCAGGATTCCATCCCAGGGGAGGCTGGGTGCAGTTGTTAGCTAGGGGCTATGTAGGAAGGGAGTATTTGAAACTGTTGGACTTCACTAGTTGTTCAAGACATTGAAAGCTAAGGGAAACATATACTTCTACGCTGCTTAATTGGTTCTAAATCTTTATTCTTTCATGCACTGAAGTTTTTCTATTACTGAATGAAACAATACCTCGTTTAAGAAAGCCTCCTACTTACTCATTCATCTCTGGTCAGGCTGACAGAGGGTAGGCCTGTGGGTGTGGGGACACTGGCTGGCATACCAGCTGCCATGTCTGGGGTCGTTTCCAAAAACAGCAGGAGTCTGGTTCAGGCAAGGTGAAGGCATGAAGCCTGGTGCTATGAGGTGGCCTAGAACAGCCACTAGCCCTGCATTCCTGGCACTTATCTCCTGTTACCATTTTATGAATGATAAACAAAAATAATTTATTTCAGACTGCAGCATTTCCATCTTTCTGTGCCAATGTCATTTGCCCTGAAAGCTTTGGCAGGCTTTGATGTTGGAGCGTCTCTGTGTTGGGTGTCATAAGGATGAGTTTGTGGGTCAAGAGGGTCAGGAAAGAGTGTTCACCTCTGACTTGTTTAGCTAAAAACAGTCTTTTAGTAAAGCTGGCCTAATGTGGATGAAGATAACAGAAGGAAAAATTCTAAATATATCCTTGTTTCTAACATTAGCTGAACTCCACTGGCCTTCTAATTATTGGATATTGCCATATGCGTGGGCCACTGGTGTTTCTGGGCACTGGTTTCATGGTGATCTCCAAGATGCAGTCCTCAGACTGTCAGCATAAGATCTCCACAGTTTTAAATGTTAATACTGAATATATATATCCATCATGTATACTTTATCTGGCCATCTGAGGTGCTTCTGTGGGTCAACATGTTTTGTCAAAGACAATTTTTATTCTTTGTGAAACATAGATTGATTTAACAACGTCAATGCAAACAGTTTATCCTTGCTTTGTTCTTGTTATATATATAATTGGCATATATTAAATGAAAATATATGGACTATTACTATTTCCACTGAACTACACCTAATTAATTTCTATTTGAATTGGGATATATATTCTTTTTTTTTCTATCATACTTTATTTTGTGTAGGAGTTGAATTGTGCTAACTTTGGGACTACTAGCCTCCCTCATTTTAATTAGCTTAGAAAATTGACTTGTACATTTAAAGCCTCTGTAATTCAGCTGTAATCACTCATGTTAGGCTGGAGATAAAGGGGACTCTCAGACTGTGGCCACACTGATGCTTTTTGACAGATCTCCTATTGCTGCATCAATATGCTTCCCTCACTTGGTGCTGCAATAGGACTGGCAGGGACAGCAGTATGGTGCAGCAGCTGCATTTCTGCCACTGTCTCACAGAACTCATTTATGTACAGCATTTCCCTATGTCCTGTTCTTGCTGTAATCAGGATAGGAACTTTTGGAAAAGATTCTGCGTGCTGCAGCTTGAAAACAAATACTTCAACCTGGGTCATTACCTTGTAAAACCGTGGAGTGAATGCTGGTGGCCAGGGCTGCAGGTTGGTGCCCTCACTCACTGAGAGCTCAGGGCATTTTATTCCTGTTAAAGAACCATGGAATAACAGAACAGAGTGTAGCAGTAATGTGAATTCTGAATTTCTTGTAATGTGTGTTCAGAAGCAGGACGTTAAGAAATCATGCTGTTTCAATAATAATACGTTTGAGAGTTTAAAAGTGCAAGTTCAATGTATTGTATTGTCTGACTCCATGAGCTGCAGCTTCAGAGAAAACAAAAAATATTCCCATAGCTGCAAATAATAATTGATTTCATATTCATCAGTAGATAAATATTCATAAAGCCAATAATCTCTATCTAATTTTTGTTTGCATTTGTCTATAGTGGTTAAACAAAAGTAGTAAAAAAATATTTGGCTTTACGTTTGAATTAAATTGCAGTAACTGTAAGGCCTTCCAGAGTAGGAGAATGAAAGTTTTCTATCAGAGATCTTGAGCTTAAATAATGTATTATCTTAAAGTAAGCTTTCATTTGGAGTAGTCAGTAACAAAAACATCTGGTAATCCCTTGGAAAAGGTAGCCCTATTTTACACAGTACAGTGAGGAAAGTATCTCACAGTGACTTCAGACCTCGGGATTCAGAGGGTCTCCTGCTCTGTCTGCCTCTCTCTGCTGTAATGAATCAGTCTGCACAGGATGTGGCTGCTAGCAGATGATAATGCAAAGTGAAGGGCTGGGCCATGAAAAGCCCCAGGGTGGCTCAGCATGGTGCTGAGTTCTCACGAAGAGCTGATTGCTTTCCAAAAATAAGAACAGGAACTAGGGCAGATAATCCATGTAAAATGCACTTTCCACCCTTACACATTCACAACAATTTATTATTTTCAGCACTATGGAGCTTAATATGTTGATTACATACATAATCTCTGTAGGCACACACACACCTACATGCTCTTCTACTTGTACCCTTGCAGGCCCCGTTTGTGAGAATTTCTCTAGGATTCTGTTCTGTGGGTGTAACTCCGGAATATATAAACAGACCCATGTTTTCACATCATTTGAACCCGAACCTGACTGCAAACATGACAGCACTACAAATATAATGGATTGGAACTTTCTGCTCTGTTTTAAACCCTTCATCTTACTAGGACAAGGTAATCCAGGCTGTTCACACGACTTGCTATTGTGGCGGCGTTACCACTGCTCAGAGTTCAGGTTGTGTCAGCATTTCTTCTACAATCATAAATCCTTGTTTCAGGAGCTTAATAATCTAATAAGCCTTGAAATTTCACACTTGTCTGAAACTTGGCACTGAGTATTAACTTTGCCTTTTACCACATTAAATAAAAATACATATTAGAAGTGAATGTAAATAAATGAAAAATAAGCTCACCGTGTTTCACTGTCTTTTCCCTTTCAATGTTAATTTTGTTTATTGAAATGAAATGGCGTGAACTCACTGTTCCAAGTGGAAACCTTTGAAAATTCTTAAGTTAAAAACTGCAGTCATTAGTATTAGCAAATCAGCTCTCACGAGCTTGCAGATCTCACGCACAGCAAGCGGAGTTCTCTATCAGTGTCAGCACAGTGATACATAGGAAGCAGCAGTTGTAGGACAGGCCATATGCAAAGACTAGAAGTATGGATGTGACTAGCCTTAGCTGCTTTCATATATAGTTTCAAATCATGTGATTATCCAAGTACATTTTCTAGGCAGTGATGATACATAATGTAAATCAAATGCAGGGTTTCTTCTGTCCTGTGGAAAAGCCTGTGTTTGCAAAATTTCCAAGCTGCTGGATTGTTTTTTTATTTCTTTGTTTACTTTAAATGAACAAACAAATAGAAATCTTAAGAGAAGGCTCTGATGTGAGTCTTTTAATTTGTGTTTACCCCTTCTGTATAACTCTGAGATTATATGAGGGTCACTAAGGACATGACTTGTCTGTGCACAATATCTTTTTGCATATAAGATGCTTGTGGGTTTTGTTTTGTTTTTGTTGTTTATTTTTTTTTCTTCCAGAAAGGTAGCAGTAACACAAAGATCCTGTATTAATGGTTACTCTGCTCTGACCTAAATCACTTCTTTTTCATTGTGCATTCACTTATCCCCTGCCCGGGGCATGTAGAATCTGACTGTTTGAAGCCGCAATGCTTTATCCTCCTTTTGCCCTCAGTGGAGCCATGCATATGTGCCTGCACAAAGCAGCTCTTGCACATCAGGAGTACCAATGCACTCAGAACTCTAGATGTGCTCTCTACTCTTACTTCACCCAGCCCATTCTGAACAGAGCAGAAACAATATTTTTTTCTTCTTTCCTTCCTTTCAAATGGCCTTCCCACTGAAAGTAGGAGTAGCTATAGCAAATCTATTTTGTGTCAGAAAATCCATACTCACTTTGAGAGCTTTGGGTTGAGCTTAGTGTACCTTTCCACTCCACATGGTTTCTTATTTACCTCCCAAAGGAAAGCTTTTCACACACCTAATGCTTTTCTATTAGCAGCACTGTGCTTTTTCAGTGTAACACAGACACAACAATCAAGATTCATTTTATGCAATGTTCAGCCTCTAAAAATTAGGTATTCATATCTTGATCGGTTCACCTCTAGATATATTCATTGTCTATAAAAAGAAAGGTATTTGTTTAGGGCATACTTTATCCTAGTTCAGGAGTAGGATCTAAGGTAGGTCAGAAAAACCACCATATGAGTCTATCTGCTATACAGAGGCATAAGCTGATTAACTCAAATATAGACACCTGCCTTTTACACCAACTGTCTATACTTATATCCCAAATGATAGCCCTTAATCTGTTCAAGCTACTTTGATGCAAAATGCAGGTGTCTGCCATTTGAAATCTGTGTCAATCTACAGCAGCTGAGAGCCTACTGCAGTCCTTCTTAACAAATTAACCACAGCCCTTCTGTGTGCTGTGAAATCATCCCCTTTTCATAGGAAGAAAACGTAAGGACAGATATGTTAAGTAGTATCTATACATTGAGAAAAAATGGAAGTAAGAGCTGTTACTGACCACAATGTGCATACCACCTTTCAAAGTTCAGATATTCTCACTAGAGAAATCAGTAAACCAAATTACTTCCTCTTAGGGTGTTTTATGGCTCCAGTCAAGCTCCTCATGTATGCAAAGGTAACTTTTCATTGTATTCCGTGGGAGTGAGATAAGGCTGTATAATTGTGCAACGAACCTGCTAACTATAAAAGCTTTTAGATAATAAAGTAGATCATTTATTTTTTTATTTTATTTATTTTTTTAATGCAAGAAACCCTCACCTACCACTTGATGCGATGATTTGGTCTAGCAACATCTGTGTCTGTTTCTGTAGGTGCTGGGGGTTGCAATCAGCCCATGTGACCATCAGAAGTCAATGAGCAATCAGTCTAGTTGTTAGAGAGTGGAAGAGGCTTGCCAAAGGAAAGTTTCCTGTGTGGTAGTGTGGAGGTGGCCTGGGAAGAGTGATGTGAGCAGATCGTGAACTGACTGATGGCCTTCGGTTTCCTTTCTGCCTAACAAGGTATGATTAAGTGACACGTGTTTTCTCTGACGTATTTTTACCTCATGAGAATGCAACATGAAAAGGAGTTTTCTTTGTCCTTGTGTTGTGAAAATGGTAAGGATTTAATGCCTCCTTAAGCATCTAACATGGTCAAACTCTTTGTTGGCTGAAGAAATTAAAGGCCATCATAGGCAATGCCCTGAAATTGCATACTAGTGATTTCCTTAGGAAATGAAGCTAAAATGCTGGGAGGAGTAGGTGAGGAAGGAAGAGGCCTAGAAAGCAGAGATCTGGGAGTATGGCTCTAAGAGCTTTGGAATTTTTGTGAATGAGTAAATTGTGCATATTGTGTATGTTTGTAGTCTGGGAAAAGTGCTAGACTTCACTTTGCCTCATATTAAGAAGGAAGTTGGTATGCTGAACAACTGAGAGGTCTGCATTCCTGAAATCACCATATCCTCCTGCGAAAGCAAAGCAAAGGTGTAACTCCTGAAGTTTTTCTCTCTGTGATATGAGACCAGCTGCTATGATTTCCTATCAGTTATCTGTGGTGAGAAAATAACTGTATGTGTGCTCTAAAGGAGATTTTATCTGCTTCCCTAAACATCCTGTTGACTCTCTGTCTTGTGTGAATCAATCCTTGATTGGAAAGAAATCCAGGCTGGAACTGAAACATTTACTGAAAAGCTGTGTATTGCCTGGCAGCTTGTTTTCTGTCTTCTATACGGGTATTTGTAGAAAGTGTTTATCTATTGTTTCTCAGACCCGTGGCTGTGAATTAATAATATATGGCATGGCATAACCACTTAGCAGTGCTGAGTTTGCTGTGATTTAATGAGTTTTCAGTCCTCAGAAGGAGGAGGAGAATGGTATGGGAGCTTGTTCCCACATAGGACTATAACACCAATGTGGATATGTCTTCTGGAGAGAGATTTGGAATTTTCTTGTTTCTGTGATAGAAATCTTGTGAATACTCATCTTACTTTTAACATGCACAGTGATCTTGTTCACTGGGGATTTGATAATTTTCTTGAGTTTGCTGTGACTGTTACAAGCTGAAGTGTGGAAATATGCGAACAAAGGAAGAAAAAAATATGTGGTTTAATAGAAAACACAACAATGATTTAAAAATTCTTTAAAAACCTATTGGAAAAGGTTGTAAAAATTAGTTGGTAGGTGCTGGTCTATGCTTAGTTACAGAAACTTTTCAACTGTTTGCTAAGCCATGCTGACTGCTCTCTAGTAAGCTAACTGTAGTAAACATATCACTCTGGGTTTTGTTTGTAACTAGTGGTACTATATAGGATGGTGCAAGTGAGTTGTTTTTTGCGCAAGGTGAATTACTGAGGTATGTCTTCCATTGGACTGTTCTACTTGGTGTTTTTTTTGTAGCACAGTTTCTCCAGAGCTCCTGGCCTGGCACCCACACCGGGTGGTGGGTTCAGAGTCATTTGTTGCATTTCTGTGGTTGGTCAGCAGCATTGCTTTGAGCTAATCCCCCAGGAGGCTGGGACTGTGTTAGAGCTACTGTCTGTGGGTCTGAGGAGAAATGTCATCCCCATCGCTCCTCTGTCTGAGCAGCCAGGGGCTGTGTTTGACCTTCGAGGACTTGAAAATATTTTACTCTTCTGATAAAACCGCTCCTGGGAAAAGAGATTCTAGTGACTTTGACATGGGCCTTTGCGTAAAGGGAAGAGAGAAGCAGAGTAATGTTCCTGTCCTCCAAAGATTAGTGGTTTTGGAGGTGTGTGGCCAGCCACAAGTGCTGATGCTTTGTTTTTTGTGTGCACCCTAGTGCTTGGTGTCAGTTCTGTGATACAATCCATCTCTTGATGGACTGAGTGTGGAAAAATTGAGTTAATCAAGTTAAATCCAGCTGGTGACCAGTCATGAGTGGTGTTCCCCAGCTGTTGGTATTGGGGCCAGCCCTGTTTAATACCTTTACTGATGACCTGGATGAGGGGATTGAGCGCACCCTCAGTAAGTTTGCAGACGACATCATGTTGTCATCAGTATTGATCTGCCTAGGGGTGGAAAGACCCCACAGATGGATCTGTACAGGCTGGATCACTGGGCTGAGGCCAATTACATGAACTTCAACATGACCAAATACCTGTTCTTGTTACAGTAAGATCCTTCATTGTCTCCTATTAGACACTTTCTTTTGGCTTACAGTTGTTTTAAAAACTGTTCTTTCCACCTTAATTCTTTGACTGTGCTGGAGTGAAAGGAGACCAATGGGATACCCTTTATCCCAGGGGATCACTGTCTGCATTAAGACAATCGTGTAGCCAAATTTTACTTTTTTTTTGAAAATGTATTTGAATTTCCTTTTTTTTTTTTTTTTTTTTTTTTAAATCCTTTAAAAATAACTAGTTTCTTAAGTTCTTATTTGAGTTTCTGGACTATGATGTATCAAGCTGTTCTCCAGTATTAAGGCCGGAATTTCTTTGAAAGTGCAATCTTGGACTTAGATTCATAAAATGAGGTAGAAGGTATATGATAGGTGAGAATGGTAGATGATAATGTTTAACTTTTTTTGTTTTTGTTTTTTTTTTTTTTGCTACAGCTTCATGGCATAAAGTATTTAGTAAAAAATATTGCCTTACATCCTGCAGTTGTGTTGGTACAACTGCTAATACATCTGTATTAAAAACCTTTCAGTGAATTGATCTGGTTTCAGTAAAATTTCCAGATTATCCATTTTCTTTTTCCTCAGCGTATCAGTTCAGACTGCAGCTGTCTCTTTGTATGCCAGCTCAACTGCAGAATGCCATGCACAGATTCAAAAGTGGTGCTGAATGGTGGCAATGTCTTAAACTAATACTGCTGCTGTGAAAGAACTCTAATTTCTTAAGTTGGAACTCTGATACTTGTCAAAAAATAAATCAAATGCACAAAGTATACAACTCAACAGAAGGATAGCTTTGATTTATTTTGAAATACTGACAAAGAAAAAACAAACTCCAAAAGGATGCCTAGACAGGTGCCATCAGTTCTGAAATACAGAGCTGAAATTACTTGAAGGAGATGCAGGAGCTGAGGTTCACCTCCTAAGAATATCTGCCTTAATCTATAAAAGTTTCCTTTAGTTTGTTTTGATGTCTTGTAACGTATACTTGCGACTGTTATATCAGTGTACTAATAGCATATTATTTCAATCTCAAAGCAAGGTGTTTGCGTTTTTTGGAAGTTCTTGGTTTTCTAAGTGTGTAGCTGCTATAATTCTTCATGTGGTAATTCAATCTGATTCATCAAGCTATCCAGAATCTTTTTTTTTCCCCAGAACTAATGGGGAGTTTTGTGTGCTATTATGTTAAAAGCTCACTGTAAGTTTTAGAACAATTATCTAGACAGAAAAAGAGGGACAGCGGAGTGTGGAAAAACCTTGTTACATAGAATAATTTCTGGGGTACCAGGAAGTGTGAAGTCAATTAGAAGTGATGACTCTTTGAGTTGGAAAATATGTTGAGTTATGCGTTCCCCTCTCTCCCTCACCCCCCTCATCTTGTAAGCGCAAAAGAATGAGAAAAGTTGATCCTCTCTAAAAGCTGACAAATAAAAGCTGGAGACCTTGTACTGGCTGAGGACAAGAATTAGTTGCTCTTTGAGTGTCACTGTCCACTGAGAACTCATTAGTCAACACAAACTTCACCAAGAGAATCTTAGATGGGTATGAGAGCTCATGATGACAGTAAGGCATACGTCACTCTTACTTCCAGCTTTATCATGTTTTTGAATCGAATATTTAAAATGAGCCATTAGTTGCTTGGTTCAAATTATGTTTATTCTCCTTTCAGGAAGAGGTGAGGTGTAGCCTCCACTGAGATAAAAATAAATTCTTTAAAGACTCGGTAATGGCTGTCAGTCTGTCTTACTCTTAGTTTGGCAATTAGGTTACTTAATAACATTAAGGAGCAGGATGCAATTGGTTTTCCCTGGCAGCCTTGCTGTTTCCTCCATCTTTCTGGCTGGGGGAGGGGGCAGCAGGTGATGCTTGCTGGGCTGTGTACAAATTCATGGCCATAAGGACACCATTTTCTGCAAGGTGTCTTGAGCAGTTCAAGTGCCTTCCCCACAGCATGAGAAGATGCTCTGGCCAAGAGAGCTGTTTGCTGGGTCACCTCTACCCCATGGGAACTATGAGTCATCACTCTGGCCTTTACTGCTCTGGTGACTACATAAACTGGAACTTAGGCAGAGGAGCTCCCTTTTTT
>PPHD01014490.1:0-16663 GCA_002909625.1 Bambusicola thoracicus
GAGCAAGCACAAGAGGTCATGCTTGCTTCATCTGAATGCTCATGCTATCTGTGAGATGGATGAGAGCAGACAAAACGGTCGGCAAGGAGAGCGTTGCTCACTGTTGCCAGGCTTCATGTCTCTGTGGCTGTTCCCAGCCTCTTTGGGCCCGTGTCACCCACACAGCTTGAGATCTTTGTGTGTGTGTTGTGGTTTTCAAGGAGGTGACAAAAATAACCGCAGTGTGTAGCGCAGGCTGAGCAGTAACCCTCCCCTGTATGAGTTTTTCCATAGGATTGCATGGGATTTGGGACAACAAGAAAATATATGAGTTTTGTGTAAGATGGTGGAAGATGGAAAATCCTGCTCTGTGACCTTGTTTCTTTTTCTACTAGTTTAATTGGTATCTAGCAATTATTTAAAGTGGCTAGCAATGATAACACAAGTATTTACAGTCATTAGCAACTCCTTGTGTTGGAAAATAAGCCTATTGAATATTAAATTAACTCAGGCTGCTTAATTAATACTATCTCAGGGCTGTCCTAAAGATATTTCCCCATTGCCTAGGTCTACATAGATGGCAGAGAGCACACTCATAAGCTAAACTGCGGGCTTGAACTCAGTTGGCATGAGGTGTTATTGGAAGCAGGAAGTTTTGCTTTGTGCAGATGGTCTGCAAGGCCTTACTTCTGCAAGAATGAACATGGCAGACTTCCCAGATCCGTTTTATTTATTTGTTTATTTATTTATATGTACAGACACATATATAGTCAGCCTTTCAGTTAATTAGCTGATGTTTGTAAAGTGCTTTGAGGATTAAGTGCTACATAAGTGCTAATTATTATTATTATTATTAGCTCTCAGTGCGCTTTAGTAGACAAGGTCAACCAAGAAGACAGCAATGAAGAATATATCTGCTAAGGAAGGCTGGTAGCCTGCTTGCTCTTATTTTTTTACCCTTCAGTAAGAAAAAAATGGGGCTGGAGAATAGGATGCACTTCCTTAATGGTGCAGGTTAGTGAAACACTCACCTGATTGCCCAGGAAGCCCAATGTCCATCCATGCTCAGCTTTAGGAGCAAGATAGGCAAACCTCTGTTTGCTGTAATAAGAGTGATCCAGTGCCTATGCCAAGTGCCCTTCAGTCTTCCTTATGATTTACAGACCTCTTAAGATCCCTTCAGAGCAAATTCATGTTTGTATTTGTATATACACTCATAAATACATTCGGAGATCATATATACGTATCTTTCCCTAAGAAAGAAGGAAAAAAGTGAGGCAATGGAAGGTTACAGGGAGGCCAAGAAGCTTGGCATCACACTCCATACATTTGGGCAGAGTAGCAAATCTCATGTATTTAATTCTAGGGATCAGACCTTTAATTGCTCTCAGGTGCTTATTTCCACCCTTGCATACAGGTAACTCTGCAGTAAGATGGATGTATATAGTGCATTTGATGGGGCACTGGATTAAGTGTAACTTCTTATCTTCAAACTTTTTAATTGCTGACAGGCAGAAACGGGTTCTTAAAATTTCTGTTAGCCAATATGGAACTGTTACTCCTCGTATTCTTTGCTGAATGAAGATGCATAACGTGGACTTCGTAACATCCTTTTATTTATCTCCTTTGTGAAAGCTGGGTTGAAGACTCTGCACATGCCTGCATGTAGCAAACACATTCCTCCAGCAAACCCCCACATCGCTGCCAGCAAAGCACAGAGGAATGGGGTCCTGTGCACACGGGACGCCTGTGCTTGTTTAGTTAGAAACAACAGTGCCTGAGCCAAAGGGGTGCAGTTGGCCCTGCCAGGATGTTTGTGTTCAACTCTTGGACAGCCTTCAGGGGCTGGATGCAGGTTTCAGCCCAGCACAGCAATCTTCTGCTAAAAAAGTATGAATGGAGGAAAGAAAGAAAATTAGTTAAAGCACTAGAATTGGTAAATATAAAGCACTGCTTTCATTTTAATATGATTTCCTTTCCTATTCACTGCGGGGGATTTTTATTAACTCCCTTTTAGCTTGCAAGACTTTTAAATGGCTTTAAATAAATAGGATGAATGTTCACTGGGAGACGAAGGAAATGAAGTGAGCTGAGCTGAGCTGGGCTGGAGTTGCTGTTTCTGCTCTTGCAGCTCAAGCCTTTCTCTGTGAAGGCAAAGTAACCGAGGGGAAGGGAGAGGATGAGCCCAGGGCATGGTCAACACCAGAGACAGAAGCTGTTGCTGTGATTGCTGCTGGCTGCAGTCCTTCCTGCCCGCTGCCCAAAGACTTGATAAACAGCTGCGCTGAGCCACTGGTGATTCTGTTTGTCACTCCTTGTACTGTTTGTGGTCACAGACACCTGACAAAAGACGGAGTCTCACCTGGCACTGGGAATACTTCTGCATAAGGACAGCAGAAGTCAGAGGGAAGCAGAAGGTGGTTAGCAGAGGGGAGGGAGTGGTGTGAGGCTGTGGTGGAGGTCAGTGGTGCAGGGTGACACCGAAACCTGTAAAGATGGTTTTGTTGTTGGGGTCCTTCCTTCTTGTTCGTTTGGGTCAGGGTCCAAATGGTCACTGTCAGCCGTGTCTCTTTGCTGTGGTGCTGGGCAAGGGGAGGTAGCAACTGGTAAGCTCCATCCCAAACACTTCAGCTCACACTATTGGTCCCTTACTCCTAATTTCTGGTCTCTCTTCCATAGGTTACTCTCTTTCCCTTCTAACCTTCACACTGTCCCTGGAAGGGACATAGATCAGTAAGACTTGCCCAGATGGGGTGTATTCAACTTAAAACAGCAGAGGAGGCGGGATGGACAATGGAACTCCCTCCTGGCTCATGAGCTCAAGGGAACCTGTAGTAGTACTTTGCAGATCCTAACAGGATACATGTCCTGAAAGCTTTGTTGTGGCAGCATGCATATCCCTACAAGTTTTACTGTGCTTGAATTTGACTAAATTTATCTCTGGCACATCTCATAGCTCTGCTAGGTCTTTCTGGACTTGTTCTTTGCTGAAGCTATGGGCCTTTTGTTTTCTGTCTCTGATAACCAGTATCCCCACTTCACTTTACCATGCCATGTGCTGCGTGCCATCAGCTTTCCTAATGAGTGAGTGATCACTGTCTGGGGTGAAATGGGGTAGTTAGCTGAAGGAAGTTATGCATAGATAGAGGTTGTGTTATATATTTGTTATGTTTAAATATAGTATGCATGCATGCATATGTATAACTAGCATATGCAATACGCATTTGTCTGTTATGTACTATATTGCCATAGCATTTTATTATATAATTATATATTATTACATAATTCAATTTTAGTGATTGTTGAGTAATTAATAACTTATCATAGTATAACAATATATTATTGTATTACTATATGAAGATATATATAGGAGCTGGATGAAGATCCAGTGTAAATTTGCTTAAAGCTCAGTTGCACAGTTGAACTCAATGAAACCATCAAAGTCCAAAATCAACTTTTCCTTTTCTTTTTCTGTAAGTATGTCTGGATTTTTAAGGTAGATGGTTTTATTTCTAAGCTTTTCTGAATAATATACTCTGATTAGTTGTTAGAACTGTCCTTTGCCAAAGAAAAACTGCCTTTATCAGAAGGGTAAAACAGAAAAGCACGGAGAAAGGTGTCCAATACATGGAATGACTATTATGAGAGATAGTAAATAGGCAGTGAAATAGTGATTAGCCTGTAGAAGTGAAGCTTAAGTGGTCCGAAAAAATGAGCCTGATAAAGGTCTGAATGGTTTGGAGTTCCTAGGAAACAGCTTTTCTCTGCTCTTCATACTGCTAGAACTGGAGGACGCTCCCTGAAATAATCAGGCAGCAAGTTCAAATCAGCAAAAAGGAGATTTTCTTCCCACCTGCTTCCCCAACACCCACAGTGCAGGATTATAGCGTGAAACTCCTTGTCACAGGATGTTGAGGAAGCCAACAGTATAAATGGGTTCAAGAAGGGATTACGCAAATTCACGGAGGAGAGTTCTACTGGGAACTATTAAACACGAGGGTCCAGATGCAACCTCTGGCTCGGGAAGTCCCAAAACTGCTGATTGCTGGAATCTGAGAGGTTATACCAGAAGAGGGATCTCTGTAATTGCTATGCTTCTTATATTTGCTTCTGAATCACCCACCATTGACTACTGGGGAAATGGTATGCTGGCTTAGATGGGCCTTCGGTGGCTCAGAATGGCTCTTCTATTTTTATGTTCTTAATTTTTGTACAAAGAACTGAGAAATTACTTTATCTTCCTCCTCTCTACAAGCTGAATTCCACTAGTGCCAAAAAGTCAGATTTCAGACTGCTCAGGCCACTCAGGACAAGCTGCTCAGAGCCATCACCGATGTGGTGTGGCACATTAAGTTAAACATATTCCATTCGGATTGCTGTGACTGCCCCGGGCCAAGTGAGCAGGCAGTCCAGATTAATAGCTGGATCCACAGCTTCCCTCCAGGCACGAATGCCCATTTTCTTGTATGAGTAAAGACACTCCAGCAAAGTTAGCTCCAACCTTGGGGCTGGAAATTCAAGAATAAAGAAGCTGGTTACCTGTTAGACCTCCTTCCCTGGAGAAGGCAGGAAAGGACTAAGCAGTGAGGCTGGGGAAGGGAGGAAAGTTTGACTGCCTGTGTGTACACCACTGTGAGCATACTGCTTTAAAAGCTGGGCAGATAAGCTTGAAGTTTGTGATTTTCTGTAGAACTGGCCTTATTCACTTCGTAGTGATGAAGGTAGCGTCCTGCAGTGACTTTCATCTTCACTCCAGGCTTATGCAAAAGTCTGACTTCACTCATCCTGGCTTGTAATGAGAAATATTCGTTCACACTAAGGGATGAAGCGGGCAAGCTGAAAACCATCTTAACACCTTGTGCAGCTGCTTCAGGAAACTGGCACACCTGGGGCTGAGTAGGCTCAGATACAACCTTGGTAGGTTTCCAGCCCACACTGAAGGAGCAAGGAGAGAGATGAGGTTCTTAGGACTGTCCCTTGGGCAGTACCATCCAGGGTTAGTTGTTGCTAGGTGCCATATCGTCAGGCCATGTGATAGAATGCACATTTTGGCATTTGCCCCAAGGGAGGTTTGGACTTGGGAGCCTGGATGTGAACAGCTTAAGCTGGAAGCAATTTGCAAGCTGACCTCTTCATGGAGACCACAGCCATACGTGTACCCACTATGCCCTTCCTCTCACCCTTCCCCCTGGCATCCTCTCCCCTAAGCATTTGTAAATATCACCAGTGGGGAGGTGGATAGGAATAAAAAATGAAGCAGAAAAAAACGAAGGTGGGAGGAGGAGAGCGGTACCTCTTCTGCAGATGCAGCAGTTCAGATGGGGGAATGCACTGTTAAAGTTTCTGCTTTGACGTGTATGTGAAACGTGGCCAAGTTATGGTTTCTGTGGGAATTGTACGTTTGAATTTTCAGCCTTTTGTGTGGTTAAATTCTCAACCACAACATTGCATTAAATAGCCGGGCTTTTTTTTTTTTTTTTTTTTTTTTTTAATAATAGTTGTTGTACCCATAAAGCTTAATGCTTTGCTTCTTTATGGAGGTGGGAGGGTATTTGTGTGTTTTGGTGCTGGAGCGATGACATGGCGGTTTGCTTTAAATCGGGGCGTGGAGGACACGCTCGGATTTCTGCCAAAGTGAGAGGTGGGGGGGAGTGCTGGGAGCCTTCTAGCAAGAGGAGATGGCTCAGCAACGGGGCTGTGCTGCCAGATCAACAGCATTTAATCTGGGGGACTGGGCTGGGCCGCAGGATTTCCTGTTGTGATACTGAGTTTTATCACTAAGTAAGCAATTCCGGACTTGCTCCAACTGGTGGGGACCACCACTTCTTTCTGCTCTTCTTTCCACCTTCCCTCCTCCAAATATTTGTGTACACCCTCTGGGAAGTGATGCAAGCGACCTTTGTCGAAAACTGCACCAGCTGTCCGCCCGTTAAAACCCAGCATCACAGCAGCCTTACAGCAGCGCTAATTGCTGCTGGGTGGATGTGCGCAACCAAAGGCTGACCTGATGGGATGATGTGGGTTCCCACCAGCCCCCACAGGAACCTATAGAACATCAAGAATAAAGATTGGGAAGCAGCACGGGGAAGCCAGCATCATATCCATGTGCTCTGTGCTTCTTCTCAGGTTGCCAGCACTGGATATTTTAGTCTGTCAGTATATATGAGAGCTGTGGTCAACTGAAATGTAAATTGGAAGGGTTTCATAAGAGTGTTTATATTCTACGTCAGCAGTAGGTTGAAAGGTGAAGACTTACATGTGATAAATATATTTTCTTTTCATCAATGACCAGCAAAAGAAAATGAACACTGAAACAAAATGTTTACAGGTCCTGTGAAACGTATTTGCTTGTTTGGAGCTCATTATTAAAGCCCCTAAGCACAGTCCTAACGTATCACAGACAGCAGAAATTATATCATGTAGCATGAGGAAAGTTGGATGAGCTGGAGGTGGTTCTTTTTGCTTCTTTCTAGTGATGCTTTTTTTGGATACTTTTCCCAGACTTTTTCTTTGAAGACATTGCCAGCTTCCTGTGGCAACCCAAAGCATCTCAACCTTTTGGATCTGGGCCTGATGGTGGTCAGGCACAGGCTGGATCCTCACCAGACCTGTCAGGCCCAGATCCGGGGTGAAGAGGAAGAGCTCTTGCAGGAGCTCTTCCTCGCTTGTCCTTTCCCTGCCTGCTGACTGTGCAGCATTACCTGGCTTTCCCTTATCACCTCACATCCTCAAGGAGTCATTCCTTGGATCAGTGCCCAGCTAAGAAGCAGGGGTCCAACCTGCATTCATCCCCATATTTTCAAGCTAAGGTTGTTCTTCTGACCTTCCCATTTGTCCATGAAACTACTTTCTTGTGTTTTTGATTTTCACATGATCTCTGAGCAGAGTCTTCAAAACCAAGTGGAAGGGAAATTGTTGGCTCTTCTTTTTCCTCCCTCAAAGAGCATTTGAATTCTTTTTGCCCTGCAGTGCAAATGTGATCCCATGTGTGCAGATCAATGTTTGTCCTCTTGGGATAAGCATAGGGCTGTGGGCTCAGACCAAATAGGTAGGTAAAAGGGAAATGGTTTTAAAGCTACTTGGGAAGAATGTAAATATATTTTCTGTTTTTACCCACCAGATCCTTGAACAGCTTCTCATGTTTTCAAAAGGCAAATTTCCAATGCCCTTCACTATATCCAGAATAAAACCCTGTCCTCTGAATTGAGTGGGAGAGTTGCCTTTCACTTCAGGAGAGTGGGACTCCAACCTGCACGTGTCCTTCCATACCTTCCTGGGGTTTTTCCTCTTGTGAACAGGATTCCCTGCCCTATTTAAGAAAGTTTTCTTCTTCTCCAGCAGCCCTAAGAGCATAGCTGAAGACAGTGTCGGTGTGGAAGCTGGGTTTATTGGTATGGATCCTGCAGAGCCCACGTGATTCGGATAGTCAGTGCCCTTTTTTGAAACAATTCTTTGGTTTTGAAAGCAAATGGGGGCTATAATGTAGCGAATTGGACACTAAATTTCTATTAATTCATAAAAACTAAAATAGAATCCATTAGGAGTAGTTTGGTATTGGTGTGAAAGGAGATGTAAATTATCCACTATCATGCTTGAAATGCGAAAGCTAATCATGTTTGGCATCAGGCCAGCCACCATTAAAGTAATTATTTTTAATCATCAGCACTTGGTGACATGAATACTCATATTTGTTGATTTACTGGGGAAAGCACTTTATATTGTAAATAAAAAGCTGAGAAAATATACATTTTGTTTGAACGATAATAATAATTATTCAGGAAAAAAAAAAAAGACATTTGCTTTTTTGAAGCCAAACGAGTCAGTTTCCGTCCTCCCATCAGTCAATATAAGCCTGATCGAATGCCTCTCGCATTAAATGGGAAGTGTGCTGGCTGCAGAGGGGCTTGGATCGTATTCCTGCATGAACATTACGTTTCTGATTGTTCCAAATTACTAAAAGTGGGTTCTCCTGACCCACTGCTATTGAACGACTCCTTTCTTCTTATGGGCTTTACAAAGTTGTCATAAATTCAGGCTGAGGCGTCCAACGCGACACCTTTATTTCAGATGAAGACTATAAAACGCTGCAAATGGTCCATGTGACTCAGGTAAAAAATCTCAATTTTAGTTTATTTTCATTGGTTTTCAGTGAGGCTGAGACTCCTAATTGCCTACGTGAGTTTTGCACATGGAGATACAAGGGGCTTGCTTACTTGGGAGCGCTGGAAATACTCACCTGTCTTCTGTAGGCATAAAGCCCTATAAGCTGGCATCGGGTGTCGAAACGTTCATCTGAAATTTGGAAATATTGAATAAGAGGATGAGCAGTGCATTCCATGAGCATCTTGCAAATGTGAATGCAGTTCTGGATTTGCTGCAGTGGTCCATGCAGGGATTTCATGAGCTAATTTCAGTAGGAAATACAGAGTATGACTTAATTAAGCAATCGTGAGGTCCGAATTCAACCAGTTTATGAAACCAGTTTGGGGAGGGAAAGGGTTCTTAGCAGGTAAAGCAAAAGCAGCAGCAAAGTGCAAAATATAGGGCTGTGTGTGATTTTAAGGAAGCGAGGACCGATTCCTTAGTCTGAGTTAGAGTAGAACAGAAAGCCTGACACAGGGAGTGAGAGGGGGTGGGAATAGCATACACACACAGTCTCAGAGGCAATTCCAACACATGCATTCTGACAGGGAATTCTGTCCAAGCCCAAGTCCTTGCCTGTGTAAAAGTGTCATGTTATTGTTTGGGGTCATTAAATTAAAGAAAATGATAGGTGGAGGGGGCACAAGAATGTCTGGCAAATGTTTCTGAATGACCTAGCTGGAAAGATCAGTACCAAAATGGAATGCAGTGTTTTAGCTGGGGGAGAAATTAAAATTCAGCTGATGATTTTTCTGAAGGCCCACATGTAAACAGGTAATGGGGCCAGCGCTCCATTGGAATGTTTCCATCTCCTCTGTGTTGTAAGGCTTTTCCCTCGATAAAGCCATGTGAGGAGAAGACATCGTCTTCTCAGATGAAGATTCAGCCCTACATGAAACAAGAACTTTGGTAAACTCGTACTTTACTGCTCATGGGCAATTTGTTAGAAAAGGGCATTCCCAAATCTCACAGTTTGGAGGACTGTGCTTTATCCATCAGGCAGGGCCAGCAGCAGTGTCACTGATTCGTTATCAGAACTTAAAGACTAAAAAGAAGACATTTCTGTTCATAAAACTTCTAGAGGAAAAGAGTCCTTTTCATGAAGCACTCTGGGTTGTTAATGTTTGGCTTTATTCTGAAACATGATATCCACCAGCTTCAATTTTTTTCCCCTCAAGATGGGTCTATAAAGGGGACTTTGAAATGTTTGTTTTAGGAAGAAAATAATTGTAGATTGCTAACTCGATTTTCTAGGGTTTTGTTTTTACATTTTATACAATAACTTATCTTTATATCTTAAGAAATAAAGGAAAATTCTTGCTCTTGCATTTGAAAATATTTGGCTGCTTTGAACGTTCCCCCGTATTGTTTTTTTTTATTCCTACAAGATTTCATCAAATATTGCTTGAATATATGAAGCATTTTGATCGTGATTTCCTCCATCCATTCTCTCCACAGTTTTTCAGCCATCTCCGTTAACTGCATACCTCTTTACTCAGCTTTACCAAACCTTCCTGCATTATGTTTTGCTTCCACAGCATTTGCCATTCTAGGTGACATTTTGGGAAACAGAGGTGTTCTCATCCTTTCCCGTGTCCCTGCTGTTGTGTTTTCCCAGGCTGGTGAACAAGATATCATGCAAACCATTGTAAGGAACTTGCGCTTGTACTTCACATGGCCAATAATAGGTGCCCCATCTGGCTCTATGTGAAATGCACACCCTGCTCCTGGGTGCTCATCAGCATGCAGCAACTATCTCTCAGCTTTTGAAGTCTGCATGCTAAAGCCAGGGAGTGCTGTCGGTGGCAGAGATTTGTAGGAAGTGTCAATGTGGGTTACCTTCGATGTTAGCTAGATGGTGCTAAAGAATTTTTGCTTGTTGTCGCTAAGCAGAACGTGTGGAGTGCAGTCCTCCTTTCGCTTCCTGGGCTTGGGATTAAAATCCAATGCTTTTGTTTTGTCCTGAATGAAATGTAAGCTGTAGGCAATGCATACAAGGAATTAAAACAGGCAAAAGACCTGCTCCCGAGCACTTTAGGAGTAGACTTATTGATTTCAGTGACTTCAGTACACATTAGATCAGCCTTACACACATTTTGAGCAAAGAGAGGCTTTGCCAGGCTTTTGCTCTCCTGTGCCTATTTCTGACCCACTCAAGCAGTGGTGGGCTTCCAGCAACCATCACGTGCTCAGACCTTTGCTCTCACAGGGTCCATCTTGAAGAAGGGAAGATTTCCTCCTGCTTTTCACAGCTGTATCCTGCAGCAGTCTGCAAAATTTTAGAAGTGGATAATTTAGAAAGCAAACAAAACACCACTCCTCCAAGCAAGCACTCGGGAAGCCCAGGTTTCATTGCTTTTTGAGTGCTGCTGTTTCAAATTAGCAGAGTCCTGGCTCTGATAAATACTAACAAAGTGTAACGAATGATCAAAGCTGCATTTACAACCCAATGAGATTGAAATGATTGATCCGGATGACGTAATAATGATAACCAGTGAGATGAGGCATGCAAGACTACCCCTCCAGGTACTGGGAGAAAGGAGCAGGTATTAAAAATGACTCCACTTCTTAGGTCATCAGGTTATTCCCATCCTGATATGTGGAGGACAAATGCAAGGCCTTCGCTTTCACTGAGGAGAGCCCTGCAGTTGCTGTGGACAGTTCATGTCCCTTTGGTAGTAATTCATTATTTCTCTGCACATTACAAAGGTTGGCTGATGACCCAGTAAGTAAAGAGCGAGTCCTTTGTGACCATTCCCTGTGCTGCTGGGGATCTAAGCCTCTCACCCTAGTTGAAGACCTGGTGGAAGCTCAGATGTTGTTCTATCCAAAGTTTGTGTAAGGCCACACTTAGAGACGTGAAGGGATATGGGAGGTTTCTTGTCATCTCCCAGAAGATTGACTAGATGATTGATGTGAAGACAGCATGGACTTACCATAACTCCAGTCATCTTTTAAACTTAGCTGCCTCTGGTCCCTTGATACCCTCTCCAACAGCAGGACATATCCTTGTAACCTTCCAGGATCGTGCTTCCAGCAGGCTTCACATCCTCCTACAGAAGAGGAACTCTAGGCTACTCACCTCGGACGTGGCCAGTTGTGAGAGATGGGAAAGCATGAACCTTCCTTGTTGGGGTCTGTTTTCTTATTTTCGTTTTTTTCAGTCTTTGACTGTGTGAAGTTTCTGGATGTGTGGGATGCTCACATTCCTCAGCATGTCTTAAAGACAACTCACGCTTCTAAAAAAACCAACAGTACCTTCTATTTATTTCTAGCAGGCTGCCTTTTCCAGGCAACAACAGAAGACCTCATACCCTCAAGGCTACCAGCTTAGATGATCTCTGCCCTTGTGAGGCCCCTTCTGGAGTACTGCTTCCAGACCTGGGGTCCCTTGTACAGAAGGGATGTGGAACTGTTTGAGTGAGTCCAGAGGAGGACCATGAAGATGCTCAGAGGGCTGGAGCACCTCTCCTATGAAGACACGTTGAGGGAGCTGGGCTTGTTCAGCCTGGAGAAGAGAAGGCTCTGGGGAGATCTCACTGCAGCCTTCCAGTGCTTGTAGAGAGCTTACAGGCAGAAGAGAGACTGACTTTCCACATGGTCTGATAGTGATAGGACAAGGATGAATGGCTTGAAACTATAGGAGTTGAGATTTAGGTTAGATTTAGGAGGAAATTTTTTTATTTGGAGGGTGCTGAGGTGCTTGGGTTGGAACTAGGTGATCTTTAAGGTCCACTCCAACCTAAGCCATTCTGTGATTCCATGATCCTGTGAGATGCTCTCACAGCACTGAGGGAACAGCTTTGCTCTAAGATCTGGTCCTGGTGTCACTCTGGTTTTACAGCAGCCAGTGTTCTGCCACCTTTAGGGTTGAATCCTCTGCTGCTCCATTAACACCCACCAAGTTCTCCTCCCTCCTTTCCTTTTTTTTTCTCCCAGAATGTATGGCAATCAGAATAAATTTGTTCACCGCAGGCTGGGGAGCATTAGCATTTTAAAAACACTGGGCTGAATCCTCAGCAGGATGTAAGTCAACAATAACACCTTTGAAGTCAAGACAGCTTTTCTCATTTGCCGTCTGGGAGTCTTTCTCAGTATGACCCTCCGAGGAGATATTCTCAGCATCTACAGCTGGAGGATGATTTCTCTAGGTTTCCCATACAGCTGACAAAGAAACAGCGTCACAAAAGTCCCTCCAGAAGGCATCTAAATATGAATCAGAATTGCCCTATGGAAGATCTTTTCTGCCCCCCTGCCTTGCCCCACCAGGGACCATAGAGAATGACTGTCCCAAGTGAAGCACCCGAAGCAAGATGCTTACATCTGGCCTTAGAGCATCTCACGTCACCGCTTTCAGAGCTGACTCTGTAGCTGGTTCTTTCAACTGTTCATGGAGGAGTTCTGAAAGCAGCGCCATCTGTTTGCCTGACCAAAAATCCCGCCAGTAACGACAAGTAGGACTGACAAGTATATGGGCAGGCATGAGCGCTTTTCTAAAGATTTCTAAACTACCCCCAAGTCCTTTTACCCAAACAGTGTTACCGTAGACGACAGTTGACCTCAGACTCAGTTCTCTGAGCAATGAGTTCAATTAGCTTTAATACTTTCAACGTTTAAATAGTTAATAGTAAGCAAAGTCCTTTAGAAGCAGAGGGGGATGACTACATGTGCGTCTGCTGAGGTTGTCAGGCAACGATGGAAAAAAAATAAAAATCTCTCTAATTGCTTCCAGACAATGCCTGTTGGATAGGGCTGTGCAAGGGGAGCTCGCTCAGAGGGACTGCTCTGAGACAGCGAGTATCTGCTGGGCTGCCATCTCCCCGTCCCAGCCGACCACCGTCCCAAAGCCAGTGGAAAAGGGGCTGCCTTGCCCTGGACCACCTGGGTCCACAGCTCTTCTGCAGTGCCCCTTGCTAGAAAGAAGCTTGCAGGAAGCTCAGAGCCCAGGGCGGCTAGCCAGCAGGTCTCAGTCTCTTGCCAGCTTTCTCCACGATGATGGGCTTGTCCTGTGGCTTCTCTAACTCTGTGCTCCCAGCCAGCCAAATCCAAGATAAATCCGAGCTGCTGAGGGCCACGGTTCATTAATCTGTCCACACACAGCAGCAGCAAGTGGCATCATCTTGTCCATACACCGATACATTCCTTCAGCTTTGAACACGTCCTTTGCCAGAAGCATAACCCAATGACATTTCTTCCTGCTTTGCTATCTTTCATGTTATTTTCCGGAGTTTGTTCATCTTGGTGTTGGCAGAAAATGGGATTCACATATTTTTGCTGCAATTGGAAAACAAAAGCAGAAGGAGCTGGGAGAGACGACAGCAGAGAGCACTGAGGAAACTTCACTGGCTGCAAACAGTGTTAGCAGTCAGTGCCAGAACTGAGGGAGGAGTAATAAGGTCATATATTCTGTGATGACAAGTGGGAGAGCTTCCACTTGAACTACCAGGACTCAGCTCAAGCAAGTCCTGCCACAAGTCCAGGCTCAGTGATGACTGAGCGACCACAAAGGTGGCTTTTCAGGAAAGGCCAGTTTCCAAAGCATAGGGAAAAAATGAACTGGGAAAGGAAACAAAGTATTTAGCTATTACTGGACTCAATGGTAGTGGCTAACTGCTCTCCTAGGCCTCCACCAGCTTCAGTCCTGTGATGGGGCTGGACCACGGCCCCACATTTCACTCTGTTTTGGCTCAGCCTCGGGCAGTTCTTTATCAGACTTTCCAGATATTTAAGTGCTAGGCATTAAAATGGAAGCTTAGTCCTAGTTTACTATTGCATTAGGTGGTATTATTGAAGCCATTTGTCTCTTAAGATCCGTATTAGCTCTTGCCAGTCCACAGTGAAGATATTTATTTTGTACTCATACAGGTGATTGATTGTGTCCAGTCAGTGCTGTCCTATGCTGATGTCTTGTTCTATCTTATGAGTTTTTGTGTGTATTTTTTTTTCTAAATCTCACTGTAGAGTTGAAACCACTTAAATATTTTATTGCAGAAAATGTAGGCTCAGCATGTAAATTTAGCAGTTGAAGTATATTTATATCCATGCAAATACACATACTTTTACAGACACCGGGGTTTTATTTTATCTAAACTGATTTAATACTAAGTGGTTGGATTGTAGTGGAATTGTTAACGGTATACGTGAGCGTCATTTTATATCAGGACTTATACAAGTCTCCAGTAAAGCAGTATTGTGGTTTCTTTTAGTTGGAAAGATCAGAGGCTGTAATAAAAGGAGCCCAGAGAAATGGATGACTCTAACAGGAAAGCAATCCACAGGAACTTCTTGAGTGAATTCATTGCTACATGTTGACATCAAATGGAGGAATGGTCTCAGAAAGCCTCTTTTCATCATCTGTATAGTGCTCTTAGACAAAGCCCCCTGGAAGTGATGTAGCTTAGGTTAACCAGCAACTTTGTCTTTCTGATGGATTTAAGAATTTAGGTCACTGTCAACAGCCACTGCTGGGAAGATGGTGAAGGTTCAAGATATCTGTAAACCACCACACTTCATCTAGAGCCTTCCCTGCTCATGTCTGCTTGTGTAATTGGTTTTATGGGGACCCATCATCTGTTTCAGTATAAAATCAGCTGGGTTAGTTTAAAGCAGAGCTGACTAGCTGGCAGTGGACCTGTCAAACCTACCCTGGCTATTGCTGCAGCAGGCTGGCCCACAGCCAGCAAGCACAGTCTACAAGGAGTTGGAGTATATTTAGCCTCAGCTTATTCTCTGCCCCTCATATTGTATGCTGGCCTGTGCCAGCTGTGACTTGAGCCTTCTTGGCCCCTTGGTGCCACCCCCCAACCTGCCAGCTTGTTGAGATTCACAGCGCTGGTTAGTGTATTGCTTATATTCTGCCCCAAAAATCTGACCGCTCTGTGATGCAAACCGTTTAATTCCCCATACTTAGTTTGCATCTCTGCAAAATAAAGGGTAACTCCACGAGCCCCCAGGTCACTGTCAGGTGTCTGCGCACTGCTCTGGTTCCTCACAGAAAGCTCGGTTGAAAATTGCAGCAACTGTTGTAAGATACATCCACTTAGAGTAGAGCTGGGAAAGACTGAAAATATTTAATATCATACATAACATGTATTTGTAATTTTATTGAGACAAGGCAGCGAGGGACCATGTGTTTATTACTCCAAGAAGGGACACGGCCCTGCTGTTACTACACAAAATCTTGGCCCTTACAGTATTTAGGGAATAGTGCTCCAGATTTCAGTTTCCTCTACCAAACACACCCTTCTGTAATCCTAGAAGCTTCCTCCTTGTCCATTCCAACTCTGACTTCAGATTTTTGTCAACCAAAAATGTCAGGCAGCTTTACAGGATTTCCAGTTACAAATGATACAAATTTTAGCACATCTTATAGGCAAGGGAATATGATGTCCTTTATGAACTGATAAAAGTGAACCTGAGGGAGCTATTCCTAAGAGTGCCAAACAGGGTCAAGGATGAGATCATATCTGAGAACGCAGCAATGGTATCAAACACCTTTTGTAAAGCAGTGACATAAAGGGCTTTAGAAAGCTGGTCGGAATTCAGGGATCCTGATTGGCTTCCAGTGATGTCAACCATGTGCCCATAATGCCTAGTAAATGCCTTGTTCTTCTTCCTTTTTAGGAATAATTGCCCCTCAATAACAGCAGCAAGTGGCTTGATGTCACTTAGGTTGCACTCTGAGATAACTGCAATATGCTTCAAATAGTCACAGTCAGTGCGAGCGATACAGGAGTGCTGGTGACAATGGATGAGGAGAAAGCAGAGATACTCAACTTTTTTGCCTCAGTCTTGACTGATGGGTAGACTGTTCGATGGACAAGGAAGTGATTGTGAAATCATACCCAGAAAGTGGTGGTCAGTGTGTCAGTTCAGTGTCTGGATGGAGATCAGTGGTGAGCAGTGTCCCTTGGGGTCAGTGCTGGGACCAGTGCTCTTTAACATCTTCTTGAATGACATTGACAGTGAGATAAAGTGAATCCTCAGCAAGTTTGTGGATGACACCAAGCTGTGTGGTGTGGTCAACACACCCAATGGACAGAATGCAATTCAGAGAGACCTAGGCAGGCTGAGCAGTAGGCCCAGGGGAGATTTAGATTGGATATAAAGAAGGTTTTTATGGTGAGAGTGGTGAGGCAGTGGCACAGGTTGCCTAGAGAGCGGGTGAATGCCCTGTCCCTGGAGACATTGAGGGTCAGGCTGGACGAGCTGTAAGCACCTGACTGAGCTGTAGGTGCTCTTGTTCTTCGCAGGGAGGTTGTAACAGATGACCTTTAAGAGTCTCTTCCAACTCAAACAGTTCCATGATTGTCTAACCTACTGTACTGCTTCAGCAGTAAGTTGGACTAGATGATCTCCAGAGATCCTTTCCAAGGCCTAAAATTCTGTGGTACTGTGAGAGCTCGCACTTCTGCTGCTGGAGGAAATTCCGGTTGGAAGGGTTGACTTCCAGACATGGAAATAGAATTTGGAAAATCTAAAGACTTTTGCTTAAGCCTACCACTGATGTTTTGTATGACTTTAGGACAGACAAATGGTCCCT
>PPHD01014491.1:0-16244 GCA_002909625.1 Bambusicola thoracicus
GATGGAGCCCAGGATACCATTTGCTTTCCGAGCTGCAAGAGCACACTGTTGGCTCATGCTAAGTTTTTCATCCACAAGTACCCCCAGGTCCTTCTCTGCAGAGCTGCTCTCAAGGACTGCTCCTTCCAGTCTGTACAGATGCCTGGGGTTCCTCCGGCCCAAGTGGAAAACCCTGCACTTTGCCATGTTGAACCTCATGAGGTTCACCCAGGCCCACCTTTCAAGTCTGTCCAGTTAAATCCTGCTTAGTGCTGAACTGTTTGCGTCTGGATTTTTTTCTGGTTGCTGTTGTTGCCAATCATAGAAACTGATATATTCCTTCCCCTCACTTTTCAGGTATGGAAGTAGGATTCATAAATCCCTGTGCTGCTTGCTTATAAAATGTGTAACTTAAGAAGTAGAATTTGGCTGATGAGGATGGAAAGATCATTTGAGTAAGTGAATGCCATGTTCTGGATTACTTTCCTCTTCAGCTCCTGAAGCACTGCTTGCTGACCAAAATGCATTAAACAACTGCATGAAATATTTGTGGACTGACTCTCAGGCACAGCAGCAAAAACTGACATTAAAAAAAGGAAAAGAGGGGCTTACAGCAGAAAAGGCTTTTTCAGTAAAATGTTGGTGCTACCTCAGTACTAATATAGGCATTTTCAGTTCACCTTGATGTGATAGCTATATCTGTTAATAGATGCTTCATGAGATTTTTTTTTTTTTGCTTAATAGCTCTCTTCAGCTTCAAATCTTGCTGAACTCCAGAGAGCAGCGATAGTGAAAGTGTACAAACCTAGAAAATGAGTTCACAGAACCGGTAGCTCCACCAGGACAGTGGAAAACAGCTGTTAAAACTTGAGGTCGTGCCTACTGGAAGTCTGAGGTGAAACTTGTCAGTTTGGGAGTGGGCAATCACTGTTTAGGGATGGTGTGTAAGGGGATGTTGATCTATCAGAAAACAGTTTCTGCAGCAGTGCTGACATTGTTAAGGGCAATTGGCCAGTTATCTAAGTTCTATGTGCACTGGGTAGTAGGTCCTACTTTTGATTTCCATCAGAAGGAAACTGCGATGCTGAGAAGCAGGTGACTAGCTTGAAGAGCTTCCCCAAAGTGAAGATGTGGTCTGAGAGAACCTGACAGAAAAAGTAGCTGAAGACGAAGAACACAATCTTTTTAACTCCTTAGCATTTGTTCTAAATCTTTACAGGGTTTTTCCTTCAAACACTGACAAAAGGTTATTTATTTTCTAAGGAAATTTAAAATTAACTATTAAAAGTAGAAGGGAGGAATAAGTCTACAGTGAGTTACCCTCCACTTCTATCTGCCTACATCATGTTCTTAGGATTAGTCTTGAACAGTCTTTTTCCAAATTGGAAACCTTACCTTGTCTGCATTTAAAACTGCAATAAGGAGAAGAAAAACCAACCAAACTAACCCCACCTCTTGATTGCTGTTTAGCTCTGGAAGCATCAAATTCTAGCTTTCACTGGTATAAGTTGCTCAGGTTCAGGCTGAAAATTAACCGTGGTACATCTTGACCAGTAATTGTAGTTTAGCCTGATCTCATCAAGAACATTTCCTGGATGGAGGCAGTGGTAAACACTTTTCCACATAAGGTTGGAGTGCACTAAGAATTGGACTGCTCAGAAAACTTGTTAGTAACTGTTCTCCGTGAAGGGAGCAGAAGAGAAGAGGGAGGTAAAAGAAGAGCTGATGACACCATCTTTCATGCTACAGACCACTGGTAGTGAACTCCAGGGTGCTGATGAGCAACTTAAATTTCCTTTTTGAAGGAACTGATTCCAACCCACAACTTCCACTTAATTTGTAAGGTATGCCAATATTACCTGATAATTGCCTGTGTGGGACTGGGAAACTTATTGTGGAAAATGCATAAACAATTCATAAGCTTGAAATCCATTTCCTACTAGCCTTAGGCTAGGAGATCTGTGGATTGGCCACAGGTCTGGTTCTAAGGCACCTCAGTCATGAGTTATCTAGGATCTCAATAGCCTAACAATTCTGAATTTCACTCTAGAGATGAGACTACAAAAAAAGCCAACATTTTAAAAACATACCTATTTTTTTCCTGTATTTGTGCATTTTTGAATGAGGCATTTTCTCCTCCTCAAATGTGTTTATGTAAGCAAGCTATGCATGTATGTATGCTATGACCAACTTAACGAAATCAAATGAAGGAGACGGTGAAGACCTGAGGAAATCACTCCCCATTTTAAGTGGTAAACAGCAATCTTCTGGATGCTAGGTAAATGGTCATCAGAAGGAGCATAAAAATAGTAGAACTGAAAAGGTTAGTAGGTGCAATGGGAAACTTGGCTCTTGAATCCAGGATGAGCTGGCACCTTTAGAGTGACTCCTTTATGTTCAGCGTGTCTTGCAGTTGAGAACTTCAAAAGCCCACTGGTTTAGGGTCGTACTGAGTATTGTAGGCTGTTGAGTTACAGCAGCATAATGAGGTGGCTGACTGCGTGCTGTTCTCATCTCTGGCACATCTGAAGTGAAACAAAGGTATTTTAGTCTAACACATTGCACTTGCTGTTTTAATAGTCTAAGAGAGTGCCAGGAGCAGTTAGGAAAGTTCAGCTGATGAGCAGTGACTTCTGAAACCACTGTAATTTATCATACAGGATTATCTATACCCCTATTTGTGTCTAAATCTTTCTGATGCTGTTGTGGAGGGTGTGTGACTTACACAAAGCAGAGAAAAACTGCTGCTGAGATTGCGTGAAGTTTGTATGTCCAGAGGCAGTAACTTTGGCTCACAATGAGCTCTGTGGAGTATGTGGAACATGACAAAATGCATGCGGATGTGCTGTGCTACTGCACTGTTTTCAATACTGCTACTCGTGTTGTAGTTAATAGGAGAAACTTTGCTGTGAATGAGCATCTTGAGGCACAACCTGAGCCACACACGTAAACCGCCGACACGCTTGTGCTGTTTTTAAGATGGCATTGTGGAACTCAAAACTATTTTCCCCTACTTCTTGAGTTAATTTACTCAAGGCTGATGCTGCTACAGTTTCTACAGCATAGCAGCTACAGGCCTGTGCAGAGCTGTGTTCACTCATCTCATTTTCTGTGATGGAACATATTCCAGGAGCAGGAATAGCAGTAATAGCATACACATTTCTAGGGGACTTCTTGTTGGGGTTGGCTTGTTTGTGGCACACCTTTCTGTTCATGGATTTCCTTCCAATGGATCATGGCTCCATCAAAGCAACATTAAGAACCCACTGAGGATTTCTTTAAAAAAAAAAAAAACAAACAAACAAACAAAAAAAACCAACAAAGGAAGCTGAAGTGAGGGCTGGAATCATCCCTGTAGTTCTAATACTGCCGTACAGCAGGGCATAACCCCCTTTGTAAAACTGCTCCCTATCTTGCATGCTAACGAGATGATAAACTGCTCGCTTCATTTGCGGCTCGTGCTTCGTAGTCCGAATTCCGTTCCGCCGCCCTGGCGAGGCACACGGCGGCGCTTCTCACTACGGCAGCCGCCAGGCCGGGGCGCTCTGAGGAGATGGCGGCGGTCGCGCCCCACTGGCGGCACGCAGCGACCGCTCCCCTTCGGCCGCGTCCTGCCCGGCGGCGCCCCGGGTCCTGAGGAGTGCGCAGCGCCCCGCCGCGGTCCGGCGGCCACCCCGCCCGGTCGAGCATGCACGGAGCGCCGCCTGCCCGGGCAGGGGCAGCGCCTGGCAGCCCCGCTCTTAAAGGCGAACGCGGGAGCCCTCCTGGGCTCTGTGCCCTGGCGCTGTGGGGAGTGGTGTCCCAGAGACCTCAGGAGAGGGACTCGGAGAGTCACTTGAGCGCCCTGTAAGGGTCAATACTGCTGTCTTCTCACCTGGTGACGATTTCCTTCCGTTGGAATGCATCAGAAAGATGTGGTGGGTTTTAAAGGTAGCTGGGGCTGCTTGAACCGTTAGCTTGTTCTTGCTAGTGAGATGTGCAAACAGCTTAAACTTGGGCAGAATTTGTATTCCTGTGCACATGAATAAGTCACTGCTTTATCTTCAGCATTCTTAACCTTATCACTAGGAAACAAGCGCTGGCCTGTAACCCAATCCTCCTGCATTTGTGACTTTGTCAACTTCTGTATATTGACACAGCCGTTTCCTTCACCAGACTTTCTCCCTAATGTAAGAAGGGGTTTTAATATGAGAGTTTGGATGTTCCCTGTTTTAACGGACAGGTGAGCAAGGCCTCGGGAGTTCCTACACCTTATATCCAAGAAAGGGCTAAGAGAGAAGCACGTTTGCTAGAAGAATCTGCTGGCATGGCTGCCTCAGTCCAAGGCTCTGAGGAGGTGCGCTGTAATCCCTTAGGGCTGAGCTCTAAAAACTGGGAGTCGTAAGGGTTCCCTTCCCTTGACTGTGTGGCAAAATTGCATCTTGCTTTTTTGTGTATAGGGTGGCCTTACTGTGCCAGTAAAAACCCAAGGCTTGGTTGTACAAGGAGCAGGTAAAAAGAAAAAAAAGGACACTCGGTAGTATGGGAAGCCTCATTGAGGACAATGTCACTGAGATAAGGGGAGGCTTTAATGAGACCTGGAGATAAGTAGTTTCACGGAGAATGTTACTGTGAAGAGGGCCAAGTAAAAGAAATCTGTTTTGAATGACGCTGGACAAGAGAAGTCTTCATACTCTTGGAAACTGGTGAAGGCACAGCAGTTGGGAGATGGGGAAGGAGTTTGGTAAGGATGGTTGATTTTGTTGTTGGTGGTGGTGGTGGTTTTTTTACCAGCAAATAAAGCAAGAAGCTTAGAATTAGAGTGATTGAACAGAGGGAGAATATAGGGTTTAGGTGTTCACCTAGGCTAGAAGAATGTTCTGGGCCAGGAAGAAGGGGAAGAACGTGCTTCAGTCAAAGATAAAATTGGTGTTATTTTCAGTATGAGAGGAGCAGGGAGGAATAAACTGGATGAGGTAGCAGTTCAGAGGTAGCTTGAAAAAAGAAGCTTAAAAGGGTTGTAAGTGAGATATTCTATTATATGATAGGATGACAATTTCAGTCAGCTGCAGTGTTTGACCTGTCGAGCCAAAATGTATTAAGAACTGAGGACTTCCAGCAACATGAATTTGAATTTTAGCTTTCCTAGCAGCCTAAAATGTCTGTCTTTTTAGTATCTTTTGTGGGGGTTTCCTTTTCTTCTTTTGGCTATTTCTTGGGTGAGGTTGCAGGGCTTTATTTTTTTGAGCTTTGCTTTGATTTTTGGTGTGAGGTTTTTTGTGTAAATATTTTTTGTTGAACCTGAATTATCTAGTTCAGGCAAGTTGATGTGCTATTCTTTTAAATAATATAGAGGCACTGAGAGCATAAAGCAGAACCTCTGGTAAAAGACTTAAAAAGATCTGAAACACTGTAAGCAGTGGAAGATGACAGCTTTCATATTTTCATATTCTCCAGTGGAGATTGTGATGAGCTTTCTACATTTCTAATATGTTGATTAAAAACTATTGAAGGGAGTGAAGAAGTAGGGGTGAGACTTGACTTGGCTTTCTTGATTAGCACACCCACTTGGGCAGCAGGCTTAAATGTCTGACATGGTGTCATGGTTGTCGGGACTGAAAGGTTGTATTAGTCGTATAAACCCAATAAGCTCTGAATGGGAGAGTTCTCATGTTTTCTGCATTATCTTTCTCTGCAAAGCAAACTTTCTTTTTACAGAAGGATCAGAAAGACGTTCCATGCTGTTTCTTCCGAAGCTTATCTCTGTTCTAGTACCTTCTCCAACTGTTTTCCTCTAGAAAGCTTGCACTTGAGAACCTTCATCACCTTCTTACTAATTGTTTTTCAATGAAGCTGATAGTTTAAAAGCCACTGATTTTGGTTTTTATCTCCATGCAACTGAAAACATCCCAGTACCTCCCTTCTGAGTTGACTTTTAAAGGATTCATAAATGAGGCAGCCAAAATGTGTTGCTTACCTACCTCCTCCCCTCCACCCTCACTATTGGCCACTGTTCTTTTCACTATGCTATACAGGCCATCTAACTTCATGATTATTGAGACCAAGGAGGTTTACTTATTTTCTCTTGGTTTCCATTCAGTACAGTGGAATGTAATATAATATAATAGAGATTTCCATCAAAACTCAACAGAAACATCGTAAAATTGGTAGGCCTTGTGCAAGTTGGTTGTCTTGCTGGACGCCTTCTCTGATGGTCACTTGCTTTGATGCTTCCTCAGTGACCTTCAGAAAACCAAGTGGACTTTGGTCTGGTGGGTAATACCTTCTGTTTAGGCACCTGTCAGTTTCCATTGATTTGACTTATGCAAAGCTCAGTGCATAAAACATGGGGGAAAAAAGTACTTCTCCCTTCACCCGAAGAACATTTCTGCCTCTCTTTTTCCCTACTTCTTTAATAGAAATACTAAGCTTTTGTGGCACATGTACAAAAGGATAAACAGATGTCACCTGGATGCTTGCTAGTATTTTCTTCTACTGTCAGTCCATCAGTTCTTCATTCATACAGTTGCTTTTCGATTGGGAAGCAAAGGAAGGTGTGAAAGGTCTGCCCCACTGCTCTACTACTATGTTGGTTTGTTGCTCCAACTGGGGGGAAAGAGGTGGGCGAGAGTATGTCGCATGGCTCCATTACTCCCTCTGCAGGCAAGAGCATGCTACTCTTCACCGACAGTCACCATAATCTCCATACGCTGAACACTTTGCGTTTTGAATAGCGCTGCTGGGATAAAGTGTCTCCACTTACAGCAGTACTAGGATCTGTCTCTAGGTCTAAATGAGAGTAAGAGTAACAACAAATCAAATTATATGCATACCTCATGAATTATATGTGTAGCTTACATGAAGTAGGAACCTTTAGGGCAAATGGCAAAACTGCGTGGCTATTGGTAAAAGAAGTGAATTGCACAAAGGAAGAATGGATGCAGGTTAGTTTTTTTTATATATATAAATATCAATTTTTATCCTGTGGCCATGTTACCTATGCATCAGGACTAAAATATGTATTTGTGACATCCCCAACTATAAGGTGGACATAACAATAGTTTGCAAATGCCTAAGTCTAAGGAAGATGGTGAACTTTTAATGCATGTGTTTTAGTGAGGTTAAAAAATAGTCACTCTTCTACATGTTCTGTGATTACATAGTAGCTGCATTTAGTTTGTAAAGTCCTCAGATGGAAACCATACTAAGGGAAGAAGAGAGTAAAATACCATCCATGGTTTTGAAAGGAGTAGTGACTTTTCTGCTGGGAAGTAGCTCAGTAGCCAGTAAGAGCTTTAAATATTTGGATGCTCAAGAAAGTCTGTAATATTTGTATTCTGTAAACTATTCCTGTAAAACCAGACATCGATACCATGTTTAAGAAATGAGAAGTGCTTGTGTTAGCTTTTTTAACAGGATATTTTGTTTGAAAGGGTCCTCTTGAGATCATACAGTCCAACCTCAGTGCTGAAGCGGGGTTAGCTGAAGCTGGTTGCCCAGGAGCACACCCAGTCAAGTTTTGGAAATCTTTGTAGATGTAGATTCTGCAGCCTTTCTGTGCATCCTGTGCTAGTTTGATCACCCTCACAGGAGGGGAGGAAAAAAAAGGTGCTTTCTTGTGTTCAGATGGAATTTTCTGTTTTGTTTTTAATTCCTGTCTGTTGCCTCCTATCCAGTCAGTGGGCATTGCTGAGAAGAGTCTGGTTGCTTCATCTTCATTTGCACCCATCATACTTCTGTACACAGAAGATCCCCCTGAGCCTTCTCTTCTCCAGGCTAAACAGCTTTAGCTCTTTCAGTCTCTCCTTGCATGACAGGTGCTCTAGTCCCTTAGTTATCTTTGTGGCCCTGTGTGGGGTTCGCTCCAGTATGTCCATACCTTTCTTATACCAGGGAGCCCAAAACAAGGCACAGTGTTCCATACGCAGCCTCAACTAGTGCTTCCTTTATCCTGCTGACAGTGTTCTTCCTAGTGCAGTGCAGGGTACCGTTGGTGGTCTTGGCTGCAAGTGCGCATTGCTGACTTGCAGTTAAACTTGTTGTCTGCTGGGACCCCAAGGGCTTCCTTGACAAAGCTGCTTTCCAACTGCTTGGCCCCCAGGGTGTGTTGGTGCCTTGGATTATTCCTCCCTAGATTTAGGACTCTGCATTTCCTCATGAATTTCATGAGATTCCTCCCTGCCCAGTTCTCCAGCCTGTCAAAATAATGCAGAATGGCAGCACAACCATCTGGTGCATCAGCCACTCCTTTTGTTTTTCTGTTTTCTGTGACCTTGTTGAAGGTGCTCTCTGTCTCTTGTCCAGGTCATTAATGAAGATGTTAAATAGTATTGGATTCAGTATTGACTCCAGAGGTGCTAGTGATTTGCCTCCAGCTGGCCTTTGTGCTATCAGTTACAGCTCTCTGGGCCTGGTCATTCTACTAGTTTTAAATCCACATCACTTGTTACTCACTTGTTACCCATACTTTGTTATCTTGCCTATGATGACTTTATGGCAAATGTTTATGGGCTATACTAAAGTTGCAGTAAACAACATCTACTGCTTTGCCTTTGTCCACCAACCCTGTCACCGCATTGCAGAAGGGTGTCAGGTTTGTTAATAATAACTTTTCATAAGTCTCTGACTATTCCCAATCACTTTCTTGTCATTCAGACAATGGAAATGCTTTCCAGGAGGATTTTCTCCATCAGCTTTCCACATACAAAAGTGAAGCTGAATGGCTGTAGTTCCCTGGGCTATCTTCCTTGCTCTTGTTGAAGACTAGAGTAATGTTTGCTGTCTTTCAGTTTTCAGGAATTTCTCCCAACCTTTCTGGGATGTCCAGCTTAAGAGCCTCCTAACCTGGCTGTCTACCTTGCTCTGGTTTCAGGGACCTAGAATTCATAAAGGCTAGTTATACTGGTAGGCATGGAAGGCATTTTGGCTTTCCTTTTCAAGTTTCACATGCTGTTTTATTCAGCATCGTGATTGCTGTGGTCTATTACTTGGCTTTATTCTTGCAGTATTCTCTTCCAAAACTGTCAAACTTCTGTTTTCTTGCAAGGCAGCATTCATAGAATCATTAAGGTTGGAAAAGACCACTAATATTATCTAGTCTAACTCAAACTTTTCCTTGAGAGAGAGAGAATGAGCTTTTTGGTCTACTCCAGGCCTGAAAATAATTTGAGATAAAATCTCCTTTCTGGACAACTGAGTGTTGTGCAACTCATCCTTTTAAGGAAGCTTGCAGAATTTTACCTACTTACAGTGTTTTCATCAGCCTCTGAGAGATTCATCTCCACAGAATACTTGTTATCTTCTACCAGGAGAAATAGATGGTTGTGATATCTAACAAATATCTAACAAATATTCTTCTCTAGTCAGACAAAACTTAGAGTAGCATTTTTAGTCATGTTTACTAAAATATACCATTGCAGGTGGAAATGACAATTTAGAGCTGTTTCCTAAATGATGATACAGGTGTGAAAATAAGAGGCTTCAAATGAAGGAAGATGTCGGGTATCTCAGCCTTTACATTTGTTTCTATCTTAAAAGGAAACCAGCAACTCCCTATGTGTATATGACTTTGAGTTAAGGAGTTGAACACAGATATGCTTTTATCTAAGCTATACAAAGCTTTGATTCTCCTTAAATAGTGAATGCCCAATTGATATTTTTTTCTGAAGGTTCTCCTTTGCAATCTTCTACTCCCCACCTGCTCAGTTGTGCTGCTTTCCCTTTCTCCAAAAGCCCCACTTCAGTCACTGTAACACTGTTGACTCTCTTGTTGTGTAACTGCATCCCTCAGCTTTCTTATGTGAAAACATAAGCTGCTTCCCTTCAGTCATCACTTCTTCCCCTTCCTTCCTACTCATGAAGTTTTGTGCTACTCCATGTGAGACTTTCCACTATTATTAGCCTGCTTCTTATGGACAAATAATTTGCATCTTACTGTATACTATAAACTTGAAAACACTGTGTAGCCTTAGCGATGCTGAAAAGTTGGGGCTAGAAATGGTATGTTCACCAAACTGTGAGCAGGAGTTGAAGAGACCAGGCTATTCCTAGTATCTCAAAAGGCAAATAATCTCTTCCCCTATGCTGTTTGGTACGATGGGGAAGTGACAAAGGAAGAAGATACTCCCTAGAGGAGCGACTGCCACGTGACTTCATGCTCAGCAAGCAGTGGTGACAGCAGGCTGACTTGTGGCCCAAATCCTTCTGTATGCCTCTGGGTAAGGGCTGATAAGTGAGGACATGCACTTGGCATTCAACTATACTTCACCATGCTGCAATTCATCACACCAGGCAGGTAGAGTCCATTAAGAGCTTAATCTCCACATACTCCTCTTCCTTACTGCTTTGTTTCCTTTCCTTGGGAACATAAGATTTCAGCACCACCATGTCTTTTTCTCAGTTGCCCTTCTATTCTCTTCTTACCCTGTTGAGGTATTTTGAAGAGGGTGTAGCTGGCATTAAACTGCTTAACTCCTGTGCCTTTCTTCATCTTTTTTTGTAAGCTACTGTGTCAAAGGGAGAGAGATGAGCTTGATAGATGCACAGTCCTAGATGGTAGGTAAGCCCCTTGGGATCCTGCCAGCTCTTGAGATCCAGAGCAGTCTCAGTATTACTCTAGTGTTTAACACAAAACTAGCTAGTGAATTGAGAAACCAGAACTGATTTCTCTGAGGAATTTGCCACCTTGCTGGTGTAGCAGAAACTCTGCCTCTCAAAGTATGTGTAACAAGGTGTTTAAGAACTTAGACACACTTTCATTTAGCAAACAGATGTGGCTTAAAATGCTATTGCCTTTTGACTAAATCAAGCTGCAAGACTTAATACTGAAGCAAATGGAGAGGCCTATTGCATTGTTTTGCTAGTTGGGGTATGGTATCAGTTTATCTAGGAGGGTAGTAATGTCTTAAACCATGGCAGGTGTTTGCTAATGAGCACGTATGTGCTGAAATCTTCAATAAACCAGTGATGAACTAGAAGTGGAAACAAAATGATAGGGGGAGTTCTTAATCTCAGTCTGATTTAAAATAAACCATTCTTAAAATGGGGACGAAGCTATTATTGATTTTCATGAACTTAAGTGGAGATGGAAAACAGTGGAAAAAGATCAGCACTGGAGCAGATACTTTATTTTGTTCGTATTTTGTAACTAATAGCCCTGAGCCAGGTGCTCCAGTTCCCATTTGACTTAACAGTTCAGGAGATGTTTAGTATTTTATGTTGCAAAATATAACATTAATTTCTGTGTATTTAGTTTGTAGTAAGTTGTAGTGTGTAAAGGTCAAATTTTCTGGAGAAATTCATCTCAAATATCTGTAGATTTAAGCCTGATAGTTACAGGCTCAAGTGAATTGTTTGCAAAATGCTCTTAGAGAAAAGGGCATGAAGAGGTACTGCAGTGAATTATGGAAATGAAAAGCCAACTGTGCTAACGGTAAAAAAGAAATGACAAGACTTCTTTGGTAAGTCTGAAGAAACATCCCATAGGAGCTGAGTAGCAACTGTATCTCTAGGCCCGTAGTCAGTGCATTTCTGGCCTGCAACTCTAGGGTGGTTTATCAGCAAGAGTTTAAGGCTAGCAGCCTTTCAGTATTGTGGTGGTGTGTGTTTGTTTGGTGTAATTGAGAACTATATCACCCTACCTAAGTCATATGCTATACTAGCGGCTGCAACATGTAAGCGCTGTAATTCTTCCAACGGGATTAATGTTCTGAATTTACATTTCAACTAGAAGCAGCTTATGCTGAAATTGTTATAAATTGATGATGCCTAGTTTGCTTAGCAGGATCTGGACAATATTCCGACAAAGCTGCTTGTGGCTTTGGTAAGAGATGCAGAATAGAATGCACTCTTTCTTGATGCCTACCCACTCTGAGGATGCAAGGCTGTAGTGGAATTCACAGGAATTGGAAGACATTCCTAATGCCTTGTGTTCTGTTTGTTAATGTGCCATAAGCAACTGAAGAGTCAGAAGAGCATGGCCTGTGATTTCAATAGTTCCAAAAAGAGGTTTTGTTTTTGTTACTGACTGTGGCCCTTGCACTGTGTTTCTCAGTTAAAAGAGAAACAAGTTTAAAACTTCAGGGAAGGAGAGCGTGATTGCCTTTTTCAAAAGCTAAAGTCTCTCTGTGGCTTGAGATCCACTGGTTATGCAACTTTACCTCCAACTTTGCAACTGCTTATTATTCGTCCCAAGGTGGTAATCATCAGATTGTAATGACTTTTGATCATTATTTAATGGCCTTTGTGAAACCGGTTGGTGGCCTCGCCAGTAATTAACTTGTCATTATTTATTATTATTACAAATCCAGTACTTAATGTTATGAGTTTACAGAGCATTTGCAAGCGTGGCTGATGTTATCCAGGAGCTGTTATCCTATGGATTTGTTCATCCTGTTGTGTTTGCCTCTTAAACACTTCAGAGCAAGGAGAAGTTTGTAATTAAGTCTTGTTTGCAGGATTGATTCATAGTTACTGCTCAGTGTAGAAATACTGACATCAATTAAAAGAGAGAAGAGGAGGAGCTTAAGCTGTTGTGGATATTTCTCCAAGATGTGTGGGGAGGAGTGCCATTTCAGCGGATGAACAGTGTGCTCATTAGATATTGAAGATACAGAGGCTGTAGGCAAGTACCTTCTCTGCTCAGTAGGAAATTAATCTGAAGCTGGTAGTGGCATCGAAGAGATCCCGTGTATCTCTCATTTGATTACCAAGGGACACACAACTTACCTGATAATAATTTTGGTAAGCTGTACTTTTAAGCAGGCTATGGCCTCATACCACAGTCTGGTTTGGGGCCCGAGAGCTGCTTATAATGGCCGCTTTTTTTCCCCACTCAGTACACTTTTTTGTTCTTTTTTTTAAGCTGACCCTAACAACAGAATTCTTAGTTTAAAAAAACAATGTGAGGATGTTGGTTAGTTTTCAAGCTTCTCTTTAGTAATCTTTATGAGTATTTGTTACATTATGTGGTGATAGTTTGGATTCTAGGTAGCCTGTGAAGGTTTTAAGAACATTACATCATTTATTACTGTGTAAAACGTTATTTACTCAATTTGTTTCATTTTTCTCGTGTGTAAGTGAGGAAAATATTTACTTTGCTCGAAAGTGGTTTGAGGCTGAACTTAATTCATATGTGTAACTAGCTTTGGTGTTTGGAAGGTGCCATACAATCATTACTTATTAATAGCAGGACCTGCAGAAGGAATGCATTATTTATATTATGTTATCTGTGGAAGACTCGCAACTATTTTTTGTGTGTTTGGACTAGAAATGTTCAAAAGTATGGTCAGCCAACATCCTTCTTTTTCCCCACTATACGACCAAATATATAATGACAGATTATTTTTAAAATGGCAGGATAGCCTTAGTCACCTTCCTCAAACTGGTGCATGAAAGCATGTCAGTGTTTGTGGGGCGTCTTTGATTCCAGTGTGGCTGGATGCGGTATCTTAAATGGGACAGTATGAAGAGTAGTGTCGTTAACCAGGTGAGGTATGGAGAACAAAGTTGTTTCCATATAGACTATCTCCAGGTGTGGGATTAGAAACTACTTAAAGCTGGAGCATATCAAGCTTCTACCCGATCGTTTGTTCAGCCATTAGGATTTATTTTGCTGTAGGACAGGCTAAAGGTGTGGCACTCTGAGCCCTTTATCCAGCTTTTGAGACATTAGTTGGACCTGAGGTCATTGTCAGAGGTTTGGTGCTGCTGTCACTTGCTGGTTCCTGTGGCGCTTCCAAAGAGCTGTGCTCCCACAGTGTCATTGCTGCAGCCACCTTAACTCCCCTGAAGGCGGATTCAAATGATGGAGGGAAAAATTAACATACTATAAATGAATGCTGACGCTGTCAGCATTCATTTACGTGAGGAAATGCATGAGGGAAAGAGGGTGGGGAGAGTGATGATGCAGAAAGCGGTGTTTTCTGATGTGCTGTTCTCACAGAGCACCTGAAGAAGGGCTGTTGCAGCAGCAGTGGGTAACAGCACGGGGCTGCTCCTTCCCTTTGTGGAACGGTGGCTCTGCGGCCTCCTGAACTGAGAGCGGTGCTCAGGCAGCTGCAGGTCTGGGCCGCGCACAGCTGGCCTGGTTCAAAACCCTGCCATTGGTGCTTAGTAAAAGCACGGTAACAAAGAAGGCTTTAGCACTCCAACCCCTCTGAAGTTAGCAAAGTTGCATTGTTCAAGTCCCGGAGTGTCAAAATTGAGGCTTGTGAGCCAGAGTTTAAAATAAATAAATAAAGCCTCTGATACTTTTGGTTAATATCAATAATGCCCTACAAATCTCCAGGAGAGCACAGTGTGGAGAGCTGAAGGCAAATACGGGATTTGCTCTTCTGAGGGAATTCTCTCTGTTACACTTGATTGTGAGGTGGCTGTTGGGATATCAATCAGTTACATGCGTTGGATTAAAATTAATCTCCCTGTGAAGATGAAGTGTTTTAGCTATGCTGTGAGATGGCAAACCAGCTGTAACCAGCAGGTGTGTGTTTTCTCCCAGAAGCATCACCCCTACGTGTGGTTTTTAGCCTCAGAATGGTACATGTGTTAATGAACATGTATTAATGAACATGTGACTCTCTTGTGCGTGTGATCTTTTAAATGTTATTTAGGGTTGTTTTTCTTCCCATGTGGAGCAGGGAGCTGTGCAGTAAAATGGGCAGTGTTGTTTGGGGCCTTTCTCATGTGAGGCGAACTGAGCGCATGGAGTGATGGCTTACCAGGAGGGCTGCCTGACTGCTGCTCTGCATTCCCCCCAGCAGTTGTTGGTTTAAGAAGCGTTCTGAAGTTGGGATAGAATCTGATGCGAGGAAGTGATGCGTCTGATCGCCAAATGCCAAAATCTCATAGGTACACACACAGGAAGAATGCACTCTTTTAGTCTGGCGTTGTCTGGCATCATCTGACTCATTTTGATTATGTATGCTGCAAAGTTCAAAGTTTTCCCCAAACAAAGTGAGAGCTGTACGAAGCAGCCGCGCTTCAGACCATTTTACTTCAATTGCAGTAACAACTTTCGGAGTTTAAATCATTAATGACCTCTGCGTGAACTTCTGTCCAAATGACTGCAGGTCCCAAAGCACACTTCCCTTGGGCCGGGTCCTCCTGTGCTTCGGTCGCACCCAGTCCCTCTTCTGTTTTTTTCCTCACCTTCATGTCTGTCTGTGAACAGAGGTGTGTGGTTTGTGAAGTAAGGAAAGTTCTGTGCTGGTTAATGAAAGCAGCTGTACGGGGCTCAGAGCGCTCCTGGCGTTGCTTCAGGATGGAGAGCTTCGTGTGTACCTGCGTTACGGCAGGAAGGTACGGTGCAGGAGCGCAGGTTGCCGTGTGCACGTAGGAGTGCCATGTAGCAGTGAAACCAACCAGGAGAGGTGACCTGATCTCTCTCCTTCCCCCCGCCCCCTTCTCCAGGAGCCGTGCTCTCCGTGCCCAGTCTGTCTTTCCGCTTGCCAAACCCGTCCCACATGCCTGCAGCGTGCACCCCTGCCCTGCCCGGGCCCTTCTGGCCCACGTCGCGCACTCCCAGGGCTCGCGGCTGTGCATCCTTTCTTTCCGCCGCTCCTTCGCGCCGCTCGAGTTCGGTTAAAACGAGCCCTTCTTCCCCTGTGCTCCGTGGAGGGGCGGCGAGCCGACCCCGGGCCGTGCTGGGGGGGGTCGCACGGCGGTATTACAGTTGTGCTTTCCTATCGCGGGATGACAAAACGCCTTAATTTTTCCAAAAAGCGGGGCCGGCGTTATTTTCTTTCCCACCGGCTCCGCGAGGGTATTACGGCGCGAACGCCCGAGCCCCTCGCACCTCCTTTCCTTCCCCTCCCTCTCTTTCCGCGAGGAGCGAATGGGTGCGGGACCGGGGCAGCGCATCCTCCGCGCGCCCCGCCGGGCACGGGGGCACCTTCCCCTTTGCTCTGCCGCGTGCGCGCGCGTGTGCCCGCCCGCCGGGCTCTGTGTGTGTGCGCGCGTGTCCCCGCTGCCTCCCGCCGCCCGCGGGCGCGCCGCGAGCGCCGCCGCCGCTGCCCTTTGATCCCGCGTTAGTGTCAGTTAGGGGCCGGCGGGCGCAGCCCTCGGCGCTGCCACCGCAGCCCTCGGCCCCGCACGGCGCCCGCCGGGAGCGCGGCCCCGGCCGCCGGGGGACGCGGCGAGCGGGGACAAGCCAGGTGCACGGCCGGCTCGGGGGGGAGAGGAGGGAGAAAGGGAGCGCGGGGGGAGAGAGCCCTTCGCCGCGGCTCCGGGGACGCCGGCTGCAGCCCTCGCTCCCCCGGCGGAGAGGGAAAGCCCCCCCCCGCCGGCCG
>PPHD01014492.1:0-16659 GCA_002909625.1 Bambusicola thoracicus
TGGATGCTGAAGCTCCTGGAAATTGTTAGTCGGGATGCAAACAGTCCCTGCAGAGCAAAGGGAAGCTGGAAGACGGTTTGAATGCACTGCCTGTACCTGGGAGAGGATTGCTGCTCGTGTACAAGTGGCAAACTAGCACAGCTCAGCCAGCTGAATCATGGCAAAGGGCTATGCAAGCTGCCAGAGGGGCTGCAGCAAGGCCCTGCTGTACGGCTGCATTGAGACCTCACTGCCTCTGTTCTTATGGCACCAAGCACTACAGCCATCACTTCAGCTGTTCCACTACCTCACTCCTGACAGCACAGTAATTTGCATCCGCTACGAAGGCACCTTCCCATGGAAAGGATTCTAATATATGCTCTCAAAACTGTACGAACAAAGTTGTATTATGGAATTCAAGAACAGTGGGAAACACAGTATAAGTACTCTGTATCGTTTCCGTAACCATTTTACTCACACACTTTATCAACCTGATAATCCAAATGACTTCATTTATTTCAAAGTCAGAAAGTCCCTTTTAATGATCTATTCTGGACACCTGATTGACACTGCTGTGAGAAGCTTCCCTGCATGGACCCACATGACCACGCACCACCAGCTAGAGAATCCTTCTGAACACATCTGATCCCAACTTAAATCAGAACAGAGCATCAGCAGAGCTACTCTTAAGTTCCTTGAAGACTATGATCATTCCTGAGAGCGTTCATCATCTACTTTCACTTTGGTTTAAAATCTATATGTATTCAAAATCCAGTTATTCAGAGTTATGACTTCACCTAAAAATATAAAGGAAAGTCGCCTTCATCTGTAGCTCCTAAGGAAGGTGACTAATAATAACAGAGCGTTTGATCGCTGCATCCCTCTATATGCAGATTTTACAGGGAAGTTACAGTTCTCTTCCTCAATATACGCTCTTGGTTCTCCTCCTGCAGCGAATCTCTGTACAGAGCTGGCACATCCAGCAAGCCCAATTTCATCTTGGGTGCGTAGGTGGTAGGAAGGAGAGGGGATCTCTGCCTGCACCACGATGCGCTGCCTGCCGGAGAAGGGCAAGGTGCTCCCTGCTGGAACTTTTAAAGGAAGTTTCATGGCTTCACACAGGAAATTCTGCTTATGATTACTAAGGAGGAAATTCCAAAAGGAAGATGAAGAGGTCTTCAATATAATAATACACCCGGGAAGCTTCTCTCAAACCAGGCCTTTCGCTATTATAACAAAGGAAGAAACCAATAAAAGTCATCTTGCAGGCCATCGCACCATAAGGCAGGCAGCTACAATGAGAAGAGGTGATGGGAACACTTTTTCTTTTGAAAGACTGCAAGCAAACAAAAGCCTTCCCTTCAACCTACAGCGCTCAATACAACTGGATGCGTACTGATAGACTCCAACTGCACAGCAGAAGCTGCTCAAAAAGACACAGGTGAATCTGCTCACACATGAAGACAGCTGGTCACTATTTGCTACTTGATCTCACAGCAGACACCCTATAACCACGTCCAGCTGTGAGACTCTCCCCCTAGCAGCTGCAGCATCAATGTTCAGCCCAGCTCACTTTGGAGAGCACCTCTTCATCCCTTCCAAGCTATCAGGAGTCTCCAATACCAGTGGAAAATGAAACCAACGTAACGAATGAAAAAACACGAGAAGAGCCTCATAAGCACTTTTAAGATACCATAAAACCCTGAAGCACACTTCACTGTATTTGCTCTTGAATACCTCTTGGTTTATTTTGTGTTTAAATGCAAACACTCTGTTAAAGTTGGATAAACTACTTGGGGAGAAAATGGGTGCATGCAGTTGTACCTGCTGGAGCTGCACATGTATTACGCTATGTGGCTACTTAGTGACAATATTCCCAACACAAGAACTGTGTTACTAAATGGGGCACTGGAAACACACAGTAACCCAGGCTGAATCACCACAATGACACAGTATAGCTCTGCACAGAACAACTCTGTCAGAACCATCTTCTCGCAGCCACTGCCCCCATTTACGTGGGAGCATACTTAAGGATGGCTCTTTCCACAGGGAACTCCACTTGTTTGTAATTGTTAGCTGGAAACGGGCTTTGCAGGGCTCTCTATTCAGCTGGCACATTGTGCTGCAAACTGAAATGAACATCTACAGGAAAACGTGCTTTATCATAAAACTGTCTAACAATTAAATGCAATACAAGGCATATACGAGAGATCAAGATTCAAGCTGTACAAACTAAAACTTTATGTTTCCTTGATCACGTTCATACATCTGTAGTGTCCTTCTAATGCAACCATGTACAGTTTCCTTTGGAAGAAAAGACCAAATGAAAAGGAATGCAGCTTTCCATTTTCTTTTTTTCACGTTTATGTTATGCTGAAAGCTTACCTTTGGTCAAAAACTAAACACAGGAATGGTCATCTCAACAAACCAAGTGTCGACACAGCCAAGGCTTTTGAGTCTGAGTCCAAGAAAACTTATCTTGCCTTCATTACAAAGAGAAGTGATGTATTTTTGGCTGTTTATTTAGCAACGGTTATTTCTTGGTTACTGCATCTATACTGAGCTCCTGTGAAAGAGCACTGGCCAAGATGCAGAGGGAGAGATTCATGCACATCACCCGAGCAGCAACCACTCCCTTACCACCTCAGTCCTTCTGGGCAGAAGCTGCCAACTGTGAGGACGCTGCTGGCATCAAGAACACAGCACGCTACTTCACCTCTGATTCAGGTAACGTTAAAGGAATTCTGCTTTCAAAAACAAACAAGCCCCTCCCAGCAGGAACAAAGACCGCAGAGAGCGGAAGGGCTGCATAACACAAAGTACACAAGAAAAAGGAATCGGTTTTCACACACGTACTTTTTTTGCGGGGCTGAGATGGTGATGTGGACTGTGAAGTGGTTCCATTAGTGCCACTCTCCTCTTCCTCCTTAGCATCTACTTTTATTTCAGGCTTCTTTTCTTCTATTTCCATTGGCTCTTGTTTCAGCTCAGTTCCATCTGTTTCCTCTTTTGTTTGTGAAGATCCTTGTAAATCCTCCTCCACCTTAAGAAAGGAGGCAACAAGATGCACTGTTACATCTACGACCCCGGCTTCAGTGCTTCAAATATTAGCTTATGAGATTGTCAAAGCACTCTCCATCCATGGCTTTCCTCAGGACAGTTACTTTCCAGTAACTACCCTCTTCTCGCCCCTTAGCTCATCAATTCAGACATACCATTAAGTGCTTTTATATCTATCACTGCTTTCAGTTAAGCTGTATAGAATCTCATTTACCTCAGTCTTAGCTTCCACTTGTGTCTCACTAGTCTCTGGCTCAGTTTCTTCAGTTTTAACTTCTGATTTGCTTTCTAGCATTGGTGCATCTGGTCCTAGTTGCTGGGAATTCGTATCAGCACTAGCAACTGAGGCAGGGGTGGGGACCCTGTTATCAATACTAGCTGCTGCCTGGGATAGCTGTTGTAAAAACAGTACAAAAGAAAGACACTGCATATATAGAAATATTTTCCTTTACTAAAAAATGAACAGCACAAAAAAAAAAGAGACATGAGATGATATGCTAAAACAGTGCAGAACATGGATATAGGAGCTCACTGTAGCCAAGTTTCTACAGAACACATTCAGTAACTCTGTTTTACAGAGTAAAAGCAAAGGAGGATCTCTGCTCCAAACAAAGAGGCTTCTTTTACAGAGCAAACACCTGCCCAGTACAACACGGTACATTCCTTGACACGTGCATTCCTCCTCACTGTAAAGCTCAAAAGAAAAAAGCCTACACAAATTTTACGATCAGAGAAGACTGACTCTGATTAAGGCCAAATATTACATTAGGCCTGATATTCCTCATCTTTCTACACACTGCTGTCATTTTTACTTCGAGCAGATTGAAGCCATTTACGATGCCCCCCCTCCTTCAAACAATGCTGAGATATTCTGAACACGTTTTTACATATCTGTATAAGGAATCCTTTGCTCTAAAGTAGAAGCTAGCATTGACAGCCATACAACATACAGACTCTATACATTCGTGATGCAGTGCTATACATAGGGAGGACTTCTGTGGAACACCACTACGCAAGGGAAAACACAAGCAGCTGATACTTACTGGAGTGCCAGGTGGCTGTGCCTGCACAGATGTTGGCTGTTGCTGGGATGGCTGTGGGGTTGGCACAGACTGGGGCTGAACTGGGGTCTGAGGCTGCGGTGTGACTTGAGCCTGTGCTGCAGTCTGCCCCGTGGGCGTGCTTTGTGTCTGGGTCGCGTTGGGAACAGAACCCGGGGTCGGTGTAGGGGTTTGTCCTGAAGATGAGACTGGTGTGGATGGCTGAGTGGGTGCTGCTGGCTGAGGAGGAGTCATTCCAGTTGGTGTTTGGTGCTGAATAGGCGGCATCCCAGCAGCAGTGGACACAGGAGGCGTAGTCTGATGCAGAGGTGGCTGGGTCACTGGTGGGCATAGCTGACCACTCTGTGGTCCTAGCATGTTCATGGAGTTGGGAAGAGCAGCACTGGGAACCTGCCCCTGCTGGAGGGAAAGAGACTGTCTTACAGACACATCACTCCCAAAACTCACAATTAACGTTTAAGCACTGACATAATCTTTAAAACATACCTAACTACGCTATGCAGCTGACTGTGCTCTGATTTCTCTAATCATTTTTGTCAGCTTTTATTCAAAGACCTCGATGCTAAACTTAGATGTGCCTTACACATCACTTTCCACAAACACTACGAGCGCAGAGAAGGAATCCTCACCATCTCCAAGTAACACAGACCTGCAGACAGTCTCTAAATCATGTCATTAGCTGGGCAAAGGTCACACTTTGCATACAAAACAGTTTCAAGCAAATACACGCTTTAGGTCAGGACTGTAAAGCAGCCCCGCTCTGGAAAAGAGCTCAACACATTTAATGGTTGCCCTATTGCAAAACAAAAGACTTCAGATCCTTTTTTGGTTCTTAATTTAAATTAAAACCTGCTTCTATATTGTGTACGAAAAGTCAGTTTTAACAAACTTCAGTTTGTTAGAAGTTCAGGATTCTGCTTTTTTTTCTCCCCTGACAAAGCTGGTCAAGTAACTGAACCAGGGCCCAAGAAATTACAGGTGCTTCATTGTGAAGCTGTTCAAAACCTGCCTTGAGAAAAGTCTTGCAATCTAAGTTTCCTCTCTTTCGAGGATGGAATAGAGAACCTCAGAGGTCTCAGCTAACCTACTTTACTTGTAGACCAGGCAAAAAAACAACCAAAAAACACCCAACAAATCTCCTTCCTCTGGAAACACACACACCTCGGCATCAGAAATGAGCTCTTACTTCACTGACAATGATGACAACAGCAACAAAAAGATCTACTTGTTGGAAAATGCTTTCTGCTTGGAAGTAGTGAGGTTACAGAAGATTACAGAAGACCTTCCCCAGCCAATTTGCTGTAATTCTTGCTTTAAAGTTGGCTGATAAAGAAGTCCATGCAAATCCAGAAGCGTACGCTCATATATGCCCCATAAACTATTCCTAATATTCCCCTAAACATCTCATCAGCGCATTTTCTGGAATTTACATTGGGAATGATAGGACATAGCCCAAGTTAGCATAAGGAGGCAGTACTCCTGAAGGTCATGAATGACTGCAATAAGCAATGAAACACAGAGATACACGAATAAAATACATCAGGCCAAAATTATTGAAAGCGTTTAACACAGGTATCACAAAATACATCGTACCTGTGCCACCCCTGCCTGGGCTGCTGACTGGCCCATGCCAACGTTGTTCACATTCATAGCCCCTGTGGAAGCTGGAAACTGATTCTGGGGCAGGAATTGGCTCTGGGTAGGAGCCTGACCCATCATGTTGTTGGAATGGGCTCCCATCATGTTCTGTGGCTGAGGCATTCGGGAAGGAGACATCGCCATCTGAAAGTTAACACCAAAATAAAGATGTTAATGGTTTTTTTTAAATCATGCAGCAAGGCAAAGGAAAATGCCATCAAAGTAATGCGCCAAAAGACGTGACAAAAAACAGAAGGAAAAATGGCTTCGGTAAACTAAATGGAAGTGGGCACATGCATATAATGTTAGCATTTGTCTCATGGTATTCAAGAGGGAGTTACTTTGATACAATCTAATATCCAAATTATACTAACACTTTAAATATACAGGCGCTTTTTTTTCCCTGAAGAATCAAAACATGTTTTCTTGGAGGAATAAAGAAAGTACACAGGCTGCAGAGAAACAGCTCCTGAAAGGACTCTGCTCTGCCTCAGACTTGCAGAATATTGCAACTTTGACATTCACCTCTCTAAAGACGTTCTTCTAAAACACGTAAATAGTGCAAAGAAATGCCTCAAGAGAAGCTTGACAGACTGGGTACATGCTCATGAAATTATCCTACAATTTCCAGTACTCCTCTGTGACGTGGCCTTTTCAGAACAGCATTACCACCCTCAAACACCATCGACCCGTTCTGAGAAGAAGTGGATAACAACAGGTACGCACCGCAGGAACAGCGCCCATGTTGTTCATCTGTACAGGGTGGTTCATTGGAGAAGCTGCACGGGGTCCCATGGGTGCTTGTGGCATCTGTACATTCCCTATGGACATGGGGTTAAACTGATTCATTCCTGCAAATGCACCCCCCAAAACAAGTCATTAGGAACAAGTCATCACAAATCACCTATGTATGCTCTATTATAAAATTCACATTTCTTGTGGCTAAAATTTAACTGCCCTCCACATCACCTTTTTCCTTGAATGCTGCTTAAATTACTCAGCTTAAGAGAGAAACCAAGATGCAACAATACTTAAAGAATGCCAGGTAGGGAGTGTATAACTAATGGTGGCTTAAAAACAATGAGGAGAGTGGATGATCTGTAAAGACACGATGCTATATGTATATAATAGCATAGTCTAGTGACATAAAGTAATTGGGGATATTCCTTTGGGGGAAAATGAAGCATCTGTAAATCTGAGACTGGGACTCTTTGGGAAGAAGTTGCCCACCATCCCACAGCAGCCTAAATTAGTGATGGCTAACGTCAGTTGCACAAAAAAACAAGAATGCCACTTAAAATATACCTTCTCACCAGAAACCGGGACAGAATATCAGTTACACACATTTCAGGACGTGCAGGACTAAAGCCATAGGTTTCCAGCTACAGGTGTATTTGGGGCTCATTTAATGATAAAAACATACCACAGCCCTCCTGCTCTGCAGTTAACATATTTTAAATCATAGATTATCTCTACTATTTCTCCTTGCCCCCTCCTCTTTTTGAAACAACTGAACTACTTCCCAGTCACTAGTGAAGCACTGAGTACATACTGACTTGGATTTATGTTGGATATAAGGAAAAAATTTTTATGGTGAGGGTGGTGAGGCACTGCAGCACGTTGCCCAGAGATGTGGTTGATGCCTCAATCTCTGAAGACTTTCAAGGCAAGGCTGGATCAGGCCCCGGGCAACCTGACCTAGCTGTGCTGTCCCCGTGCACTGCAGGGGAGTTGGACCAGATGGCCCTCAGAGGTCCATTCCAACTCTAAGGATTCTATGACTGCACTGAGACTGTTACTGTGTCAGAGCAACAACAAGGAACGATGTTGAAAAAGGGAGATCCAGTAGTTTCCTCCCCCATCCACAAGTGCAATTCCAAGATAAAAAAAATGGCATGGTGATGATTAGCACTTCCCCTAATGCTTTATTTTACACCCACAAAGTGTTGTTAGAGAAGAAAACATAGATACCTTGAGAAACCTGCATACGACTTATAGGCACAGTTGTCATGGACATAGGCCCATCTGCAACAGAAACAGAGAAACAGTCAGAGAAAAGACTCGGTGTCCGAACACAAGGCTAGTCTAAAAAGCACAAGGGCACAAACCCTGCATGGCTACAGCCCAAGTGTAAGAACCAAAAGCCCCGCTGTCCCACCTGGCTTTCCCTGGTGCCTACCCCGATGCAGAAGCACTTACTGGGAGGCCTCACGGGCTGTGCCTGGCCCATGGCAGCAGCCACCTGTGGGATGCCAGGGGGCTGAGGTCCTGGGGTCTGTAAGGCTGGCTGCGTTCCCAAGATCCCTTGTTTATGCAGACGAGACCTCCGCTTCTCTTCTAGCTCCTTTTGTATCTTATAGATTTTTTCTGCTAATAAGTGATAGTATTCATCCTAAAAAAGAAAAATAGCGCCCAACATCAAGTATTAGAAAGCAGTGACAGAAACCATGCAAGTCTACCTGAACAATCAGATGATTTGTTTTTGTTTCAGTCTTTAATGCATGCACCTGCCGAGCTGAACAGGAACTACTGCTTTTCAGGACTGTCAAATCGAGACAGTCCCATCCCTGCTTTAACATGGATAAGCAGAACCAAGCTTCCAGGACACACTTAGGAGACTCGGCTTCGTGACTATTCACTGCATCTGCTTTGTGCAGATTAGCAGACAAAGGAGAAGACTGCAGGGCCTCTGCTGCTTGGAGAAAGCAAGATTCTACGTGTCGATGATTTTTAAACGATATTTTCATAACAAGCTTTCCCACTAAAGCAGAGACAAAACACAAGGATGCCCCCAGAAATAGAGTTATGCTAAACAAACTTCTGGAGATGGGTGTTAAGGACAGATCAATTCTTAAACAAAGATGGGAACCACTTTTCCTAAGGAGTCTGATTACCGACAGGCATAGTGGGAATAAGCAAAACCAAACAAAACCTCAGAGGAATGGAGAAAATCAGTGAAAAATAATCCTCAGGCACAGACAGCTCAACATTACATCTGTGCAAGACAAAAAAAAATCCATTTTACTGAATCTACCCTGACAACAGATCAAATAAGGCACTCACGCTGCACAGCAAGGGAGACAATTTTGCTTGCCAGCAATTGCTGGACGCATCTGCCAAGCATGAGATTACACACCTGTTTAAAGGCGAAAGTATTGCCACAAAGCCCCAAGATCACATTTATTTCGTGGGGACACCTGTGCCCATAAACCCAGCGTTGGATGGAGCCAAGGCTCAGCGATGTACTTGTCTCAGAATCATTTTATCCACATCAAACTGAACCGGAATTGGTTATTCTAGCAGGATCCAGCTCACTTCAGAACATCAGGACGGGATGAGTACCCCTCATGAGTCTTGTTAAGAAAGCCCAGCCTTTCTGCTGTCTGGTCTAAAAGCAGGAGGAGCCCCTTTTTCTGCTTGGACGCTCCATCTATAACTTCCTACTCGTGTGTTTAAGATTGTGCTACTTTCTTATTACAAAGACTCCTGAAAAGGGATGTATTTACAAGGAGCTCATATCAGTACGCAGTTTGACACCTTAGACTGACCCATTTTTCACTGTCAAAGCAAAACTAAGGTCGGATTCCTCATGCAATGACTTAGAATGTCTTAACCACTCCCTTCTTCCAATTCTCTGCTTTGGAGCCAAGTAAGTTAAACAAATTCCCATACAGGAGACTTGTGCCAACAAGGCTCTGACAGCTGTTTTACATGGTGAAGAGAAGGTACTTCTGGGTCTGTGTCTCTTATTGAATGGCAATATCCTGAGATTCTAAACAGGTAAGATTTCATTAGCTATCAGTACAGCACTGCTGTTTTTACCCGATGAAAACTTTCAGGGAGTGGTTCCCTTAAGGTGGCAAAAAGGCACTGACATAAAGAAACAGTATGCTCGGTGTGTCAATCAACAGGGTTTTGTTTTCAGAGTAACACAGATTTGAGCTGACACCTCACTGGAGACAAAGAATTCACAAACGGGTAACTCTGACTTGTTTCCCATGCACAGGATAAACACAGGCAGACTGATTTCTTATTCTGTTAGCTGCAACTGCTATTTGTCTTAGCCAAATCACTCTCAGTGCTGCTGAGTAGCAGAGAAATTATTACAACACTGCAGGTAGGAGGTAAGCAGCTTAGCACAACTGGGTCCTACACAAAAGCTGCAATAGCAGAGAGGCATCAGAACTCTTATCTACAGAGATTTTCATAAAATGGAACGTCAGCACGGGAAACATCAAGAACTGTAAGTCGTGCTCAGGTTTTCATGCGCATCAGTCAGACTTTCAGGGGGAACAAAAAATGGGCCAGCACAATGTTGCTGTGTTTTCGTGGACCTGAAGGAGGTGAATTAGTTTGGAGCAACCTGAATCAGAGAGCACGGGGCCATGCAAACACTGTCCCAGACAGAAAGCATGACTTCACTCCTCAAAAGAACGGTGAAATTATTTTCTGTGGGTTTCCTTATGCTTTTAAGATTTGCAATACTACAGCTCTTGAACATATCCTGAATGCCCAGACTGAAGCAACATACCCTGCTGTTGGCAGATTCATACATATCTCCTTCAACTTTCCTTGCATAAGCCACCAAGTTCTCCATGCGGCGATCCTTCAGTGCTGCCGGATCCGGAGTGGGGAAGATGGCTTGGACACTACAGGAGATGAGAAAGAAGAAAAGAAAAATTCTTCATAGAAAAACTGCTAATTCTATGCAGCGTTATAACCTTCACTCAGCACATCCCTGTATACATCAGAGATGAAAAAGTGCATCAAAACCGATTAAAAGAGTATCTATGTTGTATTATCCCCCACAAGTTTAAAGGAAATTCAGTGACAAAAGAATGTGAGGTTTGACAATCTAGAATCCAAATACTTCTGTTTACTACAGCAGAACAAATTTATCAGCCAGACAAACTACTCCATCCCTTAACGAGCAAGAAGGATGAACTGAAGAGGAGAGTTAAAGACGGTGGCTCACTATCAATGGCACAGTGTCAAGAGCATCACTACTTTCTCATGAACAACTTTCCAGCTAGGAGAACTACAATACTGAAACTATGTAAAAATATTCAGGAAAAAATACGTGGTCTTGGTGAATACTTACAGTTTATGCACTAAATGATTGCGCAGGTCCTGAGTGACATGTTCATGCCATGCTTTCCTTACCCCGGTACTAGAAGGAGGTGCAGCCGTTGGCATTGAGCTGAGGTTTCCAACATTGCCAGAATTTGTGCCATCATTCATTAAGGGGCTAATGCAAAGAAAGGAATGGGCTGTTAGAGTGCAAGAAAACAAGTCTTTGTAGTATGCCTGATGCAAAAGTAGTTTTTAATTGCTTTCATCACTTGTAGTTATGGCATCAAACATTCTGTAAGTAAAATACTGATATCAACTCAACAAGCTACAAAGCATACAGCAGCAAAGCCCACGAGCTTAAAAGACAAGATAAGAAAAATCGTATCTGCCAAGGTATTTGTACATTTAAAAACACAACATATTCTTCCCTCTAGAATTTATTTAAAACCACTAAATGTTCTGGGGATCTCTTGGGGGACCTCTTCTGGGGATCTCTAAAGTGGTAGATGTAGAACTGAGACATGAAAGAAGAGAGTAGCTATGGATGTGATTGATCATTTCGAGCAGCAATGCAATTAGTTTCTAAAGCACGCTCTTTATTTACATTCATAAAGCATGTAAATAAATGTTTAAATGAGTAAGAGTGAAAATGTGTGCATTACTTATTTGTCCCAAGGGATGTTGGAAGAGCAGTTTCAGAAATTAGACTGGCTTGCTGGTCTGTTGTTATTCCTCCTGTGGGAAGGTTCATCTGGTTGGCTCCTTTGAGACAAAAATCAAACATCATTGGTACCTGGTTCACCATTCTCAACAACAGCACAAAGCTACATTTAACAGACAATTGGTTAGCCAAATAAACAGTGTACCAAATAAGCACTTTAATGTTAGTACCCACTATGGTGTATACACACAGCTACTACATATGCTAATCTCAGTCTGAACACCTTTTCCTAGAAAAAAAACACCTAGTCCATGAAAATATAGAAGTCATAAACTCTTAATGTTAGTTCTAGAAGGTAAAAAGATGATAGGAACAACTAAGTTCCTGATAGAGGCTAGTATTTGCGATAGAATAGCCCATCTCATCACTCTAGACAGCAAAAAGCTGTGGACTGCATTTCAGAAGGGACTTAATCCACCACCATTTGGCAAAAGGAATACATACAAAACTTTCTAATATTCAGACATAAATGAATGGCAGTGTTTAAACAGTATAATTTTTAAGTTACTAACCAGCATTAACAGAAAGTCACCACTCTGCTCCTGTGAAATACAGTTAATCCTAAACATTCCGTAGTTGGGTTTATTTAAACACCTTAGTTTCTTGATATTTTTTCCACCTACCCAATGCATTAATGGTCCTCATTTGCTGGTGAGCCTGAGGCTGTGCTGGCTGTTGGCCTTGTACCTGGGGCTGCAACTGTGTCTGAGGCTGGTTGCCATATGGGAGTCCAAGAGCAGCATAGGCTCGTTGCATGGAGCTGGGGTCAATCGGATTAGGATTACTTAGCGATGGATTATTCTGCTGGCCTGTTCCAACTGAACCGATGGAATTCTGCATTCCACCAGCTGGAGACCCTAAGAGGGCTATAAAAAGAAAGAATAATAGAAAATTGAAACATCAATGAGGACAATCAAAAACATGATCCCATGGATCAGTAGAACATGCATGCAGTTATATGCTATGTATTTCTGTTCCAAAGGCCTGAATGATGCCTGAGATGCCAAGTGGGAAACTGACTCTTGGAATCCACAGGACAGAAATCACCAAAGCAACTGATGCATACAGTCTAAAGAAGTGCTCTAAGTTTTAGGCAGACAAGCCCATAATTACCATAATGCACATGAAGTACAGACCCCAATGTGAAGTTCAATAGCCTACTTGGAACGATAGACTAAAGACAAAAAATCCTCTACTTCTTTCCTTCTGATGAATCCTGTTTTAGGTCAAAATTATTTGGCACCAGAAGAGAGATCCTGATTAAGAATCAGCACAAATACAATGTCACTGGACACAAAGCTAGTATTGAACATCCGCTGGTAGGAATTTTCATTCTCAGCAATCATGAGATGAATTAGCTGAAGGATGAAGAAGTCTATAACCAAAGTTTCTGTGAGTGACAAAAAGCCCTGGTACGTTTCAGACCATAGTTACAGAATCTAAAACAACGTGGAGAGTCAAAACCTGCTGCAGGTTTTGGTAAGCAACTTCTATCATAGCATTTAGGCACTCAGTAATCTATATGACCACCACAACCAATGGACCACCCTCCCCAAAGATGTATGGAAGAGCCATTTCCACTTTAGACAGGAAATGGAAACTACAGGGATAAGTAGTTTTATACTAAACCAGAACTGAACAAATATCTGTGTTCCAGCCCCATTCCTGCTGCCGTTCCAAGCAGCACTGTGTTCCTCTGTGAATGGCGTATCCTTCACTCTGGAGACACCGCACAGCCGTAAGTGGGGCTCTGCTAAAGGAAAACATACTCCACATCTTCCCCCTCAAGTAATTAAGGATGTAATACATGCAAAAAAACTGCGATCCAAACATAGCAACAACGATAGCTTTTAATGCAGCAACAAGAGCAGTTTTACTGAAGCACTGAGAGGCACGTGGTTAGGGAAAAAAACAAGTAAATCAGAAAACAGGCCTTCTGAGACACTAACTGCATGCTAGGCTTTCCTAAATCCTTCCCACTACGGAAACAGAGAATCACTGAGAAGAACACTCACACTTTCATCTTCTGCCCGAGAGAGAAAAGGCAAAAATATAACAAAACCAAAACTGCCACACGTATTACAAATCTAGAGTTTGCCTTCTCCAGATGAGAATCCAATTCCATCTCCTTTCCTAAGGAATGCAGGTGGAGTCACTGATCCCACTCCCTGCCCTCAGTCCCACAGACACTCAGTGAGGGCAGAGGGGATCCTCCGGTTCTTCATGCAAGCGTTCCTGAAGCAGGAGCACAGCTCAACACCTCCAAAGGGCATTTTATCAGGAAAAAGACTGCACCCCTCCAGGATTTCTCCCTCTCCGAAATCCTCAAAACGCACAGACTGTTTCATCTTGCTGGATGAGCACACGCTCTCTGGGCTCATGCAGCCTAAGAGAAAGACGCCTTTGCTCTAACCTAAGCCAAGAAACAGTCCCAGAGAGGTTAAACCACACAAGGCTGGTGGCACTGTGGAATTCCAGAGGCTTTGGAGGCTGTTGTGACTGCACAGGGCTGATGTGGGACCTAACAAATGAGCTTGTAAGGAAAAGCAGAAGAAAGGATGGTATTTCTTGAGGAAGCTGTGACAAAAACCCCACGTGCTTTCAGTGTTGGTTGTCAATCCAAGGCCCATCTCCGCGGATGCGGCACAATGACCACAGGTGAAGCTGAAGTTTGTGAACAAAAAAAAGGCATCCACTCACAGCGCTGAGGTCAGCCAAGTGCCTCCCCGCTCCTTCCTTCTTCCATGAGATTGAAGAACAAACCAAAAAAGTTTTCTTGGAAAACTGATACCATCCTAAAGAAAGATGTCCTGGCAACCCGACAGACATCCAAGCTGCGGGAGACGAGTACAGGCAGCACGCAATTTGAAACACCAATGACTTCCAAGAAGTTCCATGTGTGTGCACGTACCTACTCAAGCATGCAAAACTGCCCAAACTTGGTCAACAGCCAAACGTTGCTCCAGTGCCTCCAACTGGAAGAGCTTCTGACAGGACAGCCCGTGTTCGTACAGCTGGTGATCCACTTATAACGCTGAGATGAGGGCTCTGAGTGCTTGGGGTCAGCACTTCTGTGTTTTATAGCTCAATCACAAAATGTATGGAGTATTTTCACAACAGAAGGAATCTGATTTTCAAGATGTTTTCTTTACTTCCCCTTTTTTTTAATATATAAATATATATATGAATGCATGACATCATCTCAATCTGTCCAACAAGATGGAGGAAGACAGTATTAAATTCCACACTGGACAGATCAAGTGCAAATGCAGTCCTCTGTGTCTGACGCCAGAGGAAATCGAGCCAATTAAAATAAATACAAGGAGTGAAACAAAGGAGTGAAACAAACAGGAGTTATCAAATTAGCTTACTTGCTACACAGAGCAATGTCTACTGTGATTTTTCATTAACTGATGCTTCAGACATTGCTAAGTTCAAGACAACACCATTCATGTTCAAATACTTCACAGACAACCAAGCTTCTGTTACAAACTCACACGTCCATGGATCTTAGCAGTGAAGGTGCAGACAAGCAGAAGTGAGGCAGTAGTTGATGAGGCCTTCTTGGGCACATGCATTAGGATGTAATCTAAATGACCGAGCACTCCTGCCTACAGAATTCCTGCATCAATGTGCAAAGTGAATGATACTGCCTTAATGTAACTGCATGCATGCTTTCTAGAGGCAGCCCCCCCACACTTACTGACCGCAAATTCAGAATCCAAATGCCATCCTAGCTATGAATGGCCAGCACTTCTCTAACCTGGCCATGTCACCAAAGGGAAAACATCAGTAAATCTGTGATAAGTCCATTCGAAAATGCTTGCTTTGCTTCCATGTTCTGGAATTAAAACTCATTCAAGCAGTGCTGAAGTGCTTTGTCCTGCAGCTCCTCACTCTCATCATTATATCCCTTCCAAGAGGCTGGAGCAAAGCCTCTGCTTTGATTCACCTCAGCACCAGCCTGTCCTGCACCCAAAATGAGGCAGGTGTACACAAGGTAAGCATAATGATTGCTGGATTAAAGGTTGCATCACGAATCAAATCACAGGTGAATAAAGAGGACGTGTGTAACTTACAGGTAAGAAGTGTCAGCATTACGTTTTATCAACAATGCCATCTAAACTCCTTTTTTTTTTTTAGTTAAGCATTAAACTAAAAGCCTTCACATTATATCATCATTAGTCAACAGATGGAACTGCAAGAAAAAACCCCTAGCTGGTAGGTCACTATTCTATACGATTTCCAGCACTACAAGGAGTTGGGGGGGGGGAGGGAAAAGGGTTGAAAAGGGTATTTTGTTTGCAGAACTTATAGTTACTGACATCAGGATTTGAGCAAACTGGATTTAATTTCCACTTTCCACAGGAAACAGTGAACAGGCTGCTGCTCACCACCTCTGAGCAGAGGCCCAATACCTTCCTTCCCCTCTACAGGTCAGCTCCTGGATATTCAACATCCACAACTTGCTTTTTCTGTCCATGCTCCATAACCTCCTCCCTCAGCCCTCTAAGTGCTGAATTCCTTTTCCCCCATCCCATTCCCACCCTTCATTCCTCAGTCCATACCTTCTGAATTTCTGGCCCTGTATCCTCTAAAATGGCACTTTCAGATGAAGATCGGTCATCTCACATTTACTCTCTTAATTAATCGTTTTCCTTCTTCTTTATATTTTTTTCCACCTTCAATAATGCCTCTTTAATGCTTCAGTAATAAAGAAGTGCTTCCTATCAAAACCAATCCTCCAAGCCCCAAACATTTGTACCAATTTTCAAGTCATTACTTGCCAACACAGCAGCCTCTAGCCTGTTCCAAAGAAAAGCTTCAATTTAGCATATGCAGAATAGCATTTTTTTGGGCAGTTTCTCCCTAGTCCCTACCCTAACCAGACAGATACACGGTACACATGAGAAGAGCCATTAGGAACAGGAAAAACATTTCAGACTTGTCCTTTGCACTTGTCCCAGTGTGTCCTACAGCAAGCCACGTTACTGCTCATAATGGCACAAATGTCCTTTGAAAGAATCCGAACGTGGAGTCGAATGAGACACCTCTAAAGAACCAGCTCTGTTCTAACAAACTGAACATGAGCAGCAGACCTAATTTTCCCAACTTACTCTGCCATAC
>PPHD01014493.1:0-11320 GCA_002909625.1 Bambusicola thoracicus
GCAAAGAGGACATAAATGAAAGAAAAGCACAGCCTATTTCATTTTTATCTCCCTTGCCTCTCTTTGCTCTAATGAAAGGCAATTTTCACTAGCAATGTGTTGTCACTCTGCTGGAGAAAAATTCACCTTTTTGAGCAGAGAGTGTTGTGTGTTCTTTTTCCCTTTTCCCTACGCACGGCCAAAAGCTGTGGGTTTCTGGCAGTGGTGGCAGTGCTGCGCTTTGGCTCTGTGTCCTGCGGTGCCTCCACCCTGGGTTGGCCCTGGGAGCTGCTGGATTGCCAGGCGGCATCAGATGGGCAGCACAGGTGGGATGAGGGTCCCAAAGAAGCAGCCCTGGCTATGCAGTCACGGTGCAGTTCTGGCATAGAAGCAGAGCAAGGTTTTGCTACAGCACCAGGAGGTGCCCGCTGGTGTGAGGCCGCAGGGCTACATGCGGAGTGGTGCATTTAAAATGCTTGGCGAGATGCGGTGCTTTAAGTGAGTATGAATCACTTTTACAGATCCTGGAACTCGGGACCAAATACGGCAGCAAATCACAGTGAGATAAGTAAAGGAAAGCTGCTTCAACCACGGCTGGTCAGCCTCTGATAGGAAATGTTGGTGACCCCCTTACAGCAGCAAACCCGCTGTGTTGCCCCATATGGCACAAAGGAACATGCCGTGCACCCACAGCCTCAAAATCTCCTGCTGTGTGCCTCTGCTGGGATTCTTCTTGTGTATCTTGATACAGAGGAGTTTTCTAACAGTGGCAAACAGCATCATCATCCTCATAGACCTCCTGAGCTTCCCCATCTCCTGGCGATGTCCTAAGGTTACTTCTGTTTCCCTTATAAACTCTGGGAAGAAATCACCTTGGTGAAAGGCCACAAGGAATATTCTCCAAGTCCTCATCTACTCCAAAGAGACAGTTTTCTCCTTCCTCATCCCCCCTCTCCACCCTCTCTGGCATGGGACAATTACCACAGCCCTGGACTACCACCATGAGCCCTTTGCCAGCTGAGCTGTTTCACCGTGCCCTCATTGTGAGCTGTGCTGGGAAGCCTGTAAAGCACCAGGGAGGCATAATTACAAGTCCCAGCACTGCGATAGTAATTAATACTCTGCTAAAAGAAGCGCTTGTCAGGTCAGGGAGAGGAGGAAGGGAGGGGAAAACAAACAGGCAAAATTTAAACCCGAGCAAGAATTTGGCAGAAAAATGCTGCAGCCAGAAACAACCTGAGCCAACCTGGGCAGGAGCGTGTTTGTCCCACTGGGGAGGCAAAAGGCTCCTCCCAAGCATGCACATCTTGCTGTGTGATTTCTTCTCTCCTGTTGCTCACTTTTGAGAATCTCCTCCTGGGCAAACCAGATCTATTTTTCCTTCATTAAAAAGAAAAAGGTCTGTTATTTAGCCAACAGTTCTGACCTGCACGTCAAACCTGCTCCATCCCTGCATGACATCAGACAGGCAGTGCAGTCAAACAAGCTGGAGCGTGTGCCCATCTCCCTCCTGCACAGAAGCCCCTCAACCCCCATTTACAGCTCTCCCCTCTTCATAGCTTTCTGAATTCAGGACTGGCTTCCCATTTTGGGGGGCACGGTTAAGTGGACGCAGTGGTGATGGGTTGATGGTTGCACTTAGAGGACTTTTCCAACCTTAATGATTCTACGGTTCTGTGGTTTGGGGCGACATCAGCATCCACCTTTAAACTGAAGTTGTAAAAGGAAACGTAGGAGAAACACAAATAACTCCATGGTAGCAGTGTGCGTCTTTCAACCTAAACTCCATAAATCTAAAACTCCATAAATCTCAACTCCATAAATCTGAGCGAGGCAAAGCAGAAGAGGAAGGAGGATGACAGCCAAAGAAATGTGGGCTTGGGGCTTCCACTCCACAAAGCTTTGGGTGGTGTTGGGGGAATGGGTTTGTGCTTCTCTGCCTCAGCCTCATCCCCTGAGCAACCAGCAAAACGCTTCTGCAGAGGCTGCTTATCAGCCCCACGCAACAAGGGAGATGAAACAAAAAAGACAACAAACCAGCACCCATGGTAAAGGGTGAGAGAAGCAGAGAAGTGCTGGCAAGGGAGAACAATATGTTTTCAGACAAGATTTAGAAGGAAATGTTATGTTAATACCAGTTTGGCGTCATACTGTCATAACACCATCAAGATGACATGCTGTCACCACTAATATGACTGTTTAGGGAATATGCAACACGAACAAAAAAGCAATTCGCTCAGAAACAAACCAGGATGAGTCTGCATTGTAGGAAAACAGAAAGATGCTGCCACCCGAGCGAGCACCGTGCGAATGCTCAGTGCTGGCTGAGGGCAGCAGGCAGGCACCAGGAGCGCTGAGCAGAACTTGTTCCATACTGCACACTGAGCCTTCACTGGGGTAGTCTGCTCATAGGAGAGAAACAGTTTAAGGACGGCTGTTCCGGTGTTAATTAAAAAGCCCTACCGTTCTTTCCTAATAAAGCCGCTTTTCTTCTAAGATCTTCCTCGATTTGTTTTAATACCTGTCCCTAATTAAGTCTGGTGAGAGGGATTCACTACTTCAAATGAGTTAAAGACGGCTGTTCTCAAGGCACCTGCATCTGAAGGAATTTATTTTCAAGTCCCTGAATTGAATTAGGAAGGGACATTTCCAAACTGATGGATCCCTTTTGATTAGCGCAAGCGAGCTGCCATTGGCACTAGGTTAAAAATCATAGTGCTTGCTTTTCTGTGTGATCTGGGGAGAGTTCAGCCGGTTGGGTGGCAAATAGTCACCAGGGTGGATGGGGCACCGGGCAGCATGATCTAATGGGTGGCAGCCCTGTCCATGGCAGGAGGTTGGAACTGAATGATCTTGAAGGTTCCTTCCAACCCAACCACTCTATGACCACGATTCTATGATTCTGTGATGCTACAATTCTATGATTAAAGGCTCCAGACTGTGTGTTGGAGTCCTTTGGAATGGGGCTCAGCATCGTGTCACCTAGTGATGCCCTGCCGTGCTGACAGCCCCTTGTTGGCCAACAGGACTCTCCCAGACCACAAGCAATACGTTATCATATTTTGTTTGAAACTGTCAAATGTGCTGCTTCCTTTAAACTCTTCATCAAAACTGTGAGCTGATGGGCCTCGGAACCGATCCGGATTCCTGGTGCCCATCAGTGTCCCAGGTGTGACCTTGCCTTGCCCATCAGCACTCCCGTCCCTGCCCTCCATTCAGCCCAACCAGCTCCATCAGCTGCAGAATTAGACAAGGGGACGTGGGGGGAGACGCTTGTTGCCCCACTCTTCCCAATAATGGTGTAAATCTGACCAGAAAATGACTTAAAGCATTTCTGAGGAGCTTCTTAAATGATAATTTCATACCTCTCTTGTCAGAGCCTGCAGTAAAGGCGATCAATCAATGCCGGGTGATGCGCTGGGATGGAGCGTAAGCTGCTCGAAAGCCACCCCATCTCCAGCTGAGCCTCGGGTGAGCTAAATTCATTCCCAGTGTCAGGCCAGTGAAGCACACAATTATGCAGGAAAGATTTCGGTCTGCGCTGTCTAGTTACGTTAGGCCGCCGCACCAGGAGCTGGAAAGATTGTGGCCAAGAATTTGCTTATGGAAGAATGATAAAGTGCCCTGTTCAATCTCTTCCTTCCCACCTGCTGGGCTTTCTCTTTTAAAACCTGAAAAATAAGGCAGCACGATTTGCTGCGAGAGCTTTGACCCACGAGTTGGTTTTCTCATGTTGCTAACAGCCAAGCGTTTCGAAAACAAGCCCAGCCAGCTCCACCCAGGATGGATGCCATGTTCCAACATATCCGCACAGTGGTAGGCTCGTTCCTGCTGGAGCTGGGCATCTGCCATGCTTTCCTAGAAAAGCTCTCTGCAACATTAATTCTGAGCAACAGAGATGGAATGAAAATGTACGTTTGAAAGCGAGCCATGAGGCAGAAAGCAATATTTAGCTTTCCTATCCCAGCAGTCTCACCTACGTTGGCACTGGTTTAAAGATGTTAGAATGGGATTAAGGGGCTGAATCAGATATTTTATTAGTTACAAGAGCCCATTTTCCTTGCTAAATAATTGAATGCTTGTGCTTAAGGCAAGAGTCAAGGCTGGCTGGTGGAAAGGGGTCCCTGAAACTGTGGGCTGAGAGCTCACAGAGGATCAGATTAAGTGTGCAGCATCAGTCCACCTGGAGAGGACATCTGGTCATCCTTTCATCTGGACCGGGCACCTCACATTAATATGCATCTTCATTCAGGGGCATTTCTGACAAGGATCGATGTGAGGAGATGAAAGGAGCTGAAATTCCTTCAGAGAAAATCCTTTATTTTTTCCTCCAGATGAGGAAACAGGAGCTGAACCTGTGTCTTCTGAAGGCTTTTATTGAGTTCATGTACTGGCCAAATCTCCAACAGGGTCATGAACCAAGAGGCCCCTTTAGGTTCAGCTCTCCATGTGATAACAGGCAGAAAGAGAAAAGGCTGAGAAAGTTGCATCAAAGCAGTTCTTAGGAAATGTTCAGCTGTTCTGCAGATTTAATATACTTAAGCACTTCTACAAATACCCTGAAACTTATTCATAAAACTTGGCATTTTATCATCTCTAATGGAGCTACGGAAAAAACAACCCCACGTTATTATGGATTTTGTACTAGATCTTCCAATTTATCAACCAAAAAACATTTCAAAGCTGCAGAGGCTTTTTCTGTAAGTTAATGTCATATGATCTGATGGCTCCACGGTTGGACGTGGTGATCTCACAGGTCTTTTTCAACCTCAATGATTCAATGATTCTACGATTATCACCTGGAGTTTGCTGAGTCTGCATTCCTGATCAAAGATTTGACAGCTTGGGCTAGTGGACACTAAAAGATGATATCCATGCAAGCAAGTGACCAACACAGCTTCAGCCTCCAGACAGGGACACTGCATGCCTTGGTCACCAGAACTTCCTGTGTATTTATGATTGCCTTGCCCAGAGACATGCACCAGCAGTAACCATTCATTCCTCATCCAAGCAATCGCCACTTAACATATCTCAGGACTGAATCAATGGGGGAATTCTTACCAGTTTCCAGGGTGTATAACTCCGTTCTGGGGCTACAGCCCCAGAGTGATCTGTGTTCTGTGCCAGCATCCACCACATCCCCTCCTCGGCTGTGCCCAGTCTCTGCCCATCTTCCACGCTGTCTGCAGAGGTAGCTGCTTTCTCTCTAGGTGAATGGTGACAGCACGTCCAGAGTGTTATGGGCACCGGGAGGCTTAACATCACTAAATGAATGTAATGAATATATATGATTTCATTTTGCCTCCCAGCCGCATTTCTACACTTCCATTTGATCTCGTCGACGCTCCGCAGCCTCGCTGCCTGTGATGTATGTGCACACCCCGTGTCACAGATTGGAGCCAGGGAACTTGGCAGGTAGGAGCTGCAGGCAAAAGAGACCCCAACACTGCATATGCATGAGTGGGGAGCTGGCAACAGCGTACATCACACTGCATGCCAGCCCCAGCAGCTAACGGAGCTGTGGCTTCCCATCCCATCCAGTCCATCCCATCCCATCTGACCCATTTGCATCCCTTGTGCACACACACACTCACACTGGATGGTTGATACACACTGCGTGGATGCAGACGTAAAAGCATTCTGTGGATGCACTTCTGACTCTCAGAAGGGTGAGGGATGCTCAGGAGCGACAGAGATACTCAGGAGGGACAGGGATGCTTACTGAATGGGCAATGACTCCACCTCAGGAAAGAAAACTCATCATTCACCCCATGATGGATTTGCTCTTGTGACCCAGCAAGCAGAGGTCAGAATACCCAGACAGGAAGCCAATGCAAAAGGGCATCCTTCAGAAATTCCTGCAGTAATGTCCTCCTCATCAGCTGCAGAAGGGCCGGGCACAGGAATGCCCTCACAGCCTGGGTGCTGCTGGAACAACCCCCTGGGAGCTCCATCTCCTCCCACCTACACACTGCAGGACAACAGCTCGTCCAGCCACCCATCAGCATCCCAACTGCCCTTGCTTGGGGCAGCTCCCAACAGCTCCCTGCAAGCGCCAACATGTCTGAAATAAAATAAATGCATTGAAAATGACTTTGTCCAGAAGCAGCACAACAGTGCGACTTCACACGCTCTTGTATATACCCTTCTGTCAAAGCCTACATCCTCCCCTGTCCCTTTGGGGGATGCACTTGAGGCCATGCATCTCACATCTCCCCATCCCAGGTGCGTGGGATCAAACCCAATCCTCTTCCAAACCCCTCCCATCTCCTTCCCAACATGTCCCCATGTGCAGGGAGTGAGCACATTTAGGGACATGGCAATTTATGGTATCATTTACCATGAGGACCGTGAATCGTCACTTAGAAAGCAGGGAAATAAATGAATGAGCTGGGCAAGTCTTCTTCACCACTTAATTGTTCCAGCGAGGCCGTGTTCAGGGGAGGGCGATGAATCATTGTTTATCAAATACTTCATCCAAGAAGATGATTTGAAAAATACATTTATAATTTATTGCAACCTTTTGCTTTCTTTGGGAACAGCAGCCAAAGGAGGAAAGTTCCTCCCTCCCCGGCCGCCTTCCCTCAGTTCATTATCACCATCATCTTATCTCCCGTACCCTCTCCTCACCCTTTGAATATTACATCTCCTGCTTGTGCGTGGAGGTGTAGCCATGCAGGAAGGGGGTGGGGGGGGGGCTGGGAAAAATCGTCACATATTTCAGGCTGGCTCTATTTAAATGAGTTTGGGATTGTGCTTCTCTGGAGCAGATGGCCCTGGAGATAATGATGCCTGAGCAGCGGAGGCTGGAGCCCCTCTCTCCTGTTGCCATGGCAGGCCACGGGGCTGAAATGGATTCTGCTTATTAAATTTGCGAGCTCTTGTGTACTCAGGATGAATGGCGTTCAGTCATAAAGAGGCCCAACCTCCCAACGTCGCTGGATAGTTTTATCTTGGAAAGCCAGGCACTCCAGCTCTGCCAGACGAGGGGCTCATTAACCTATTAACAGAGCCGTGCAGGAGTGCATCCCGCGGGGGCTCCTGCCCTGCAGCCCCACGAGGTCGATGCGTGCATCCGACACGTTTGTGTAGGGCCTGACACCACAGAGCCCCGCTGTGGGCGTTGAGAAGAGTTTGGGGCTCATGGAGGACAATGAGGTTCCGGGGTGGGTGAGAGCACCGCGTCCCATTGGCAGCATCACCTCTCTGTTCTGCATCAAGGTTGCGTAGAAATACGCGTGATACTGTGCTGGGGCCATGGGGAGAACATGGCAGGCAGAGATTGCGTCTCTGAATAGGAACTGCGGGAGGAGAAAATGGGAAGATCTGAGATACAGAGGACAAATATCTGAAACAATAATCAAGGAAAATAGTGGAGCGTTTTTCTTCTCTGGTTTTCCTGTAGGACCAGCTGATGCTCAGGCACTAACACTCCTCTTACAGACTCAAAGTATCACTGATTACAGAGCAGGATGGCAAGCTGTACTTGAAAACTTCCTTTCTTTCTACAGAAATTGGGTTTTTGATGAAAGTAAATATTTCTATATCTGCTCCAGACAAGGCAAATAAATCCATCCTCCTCCAGTGTGTTGGCAATGGGTGTTTCCCAGCCCTTTCAGCACGGCCTGCTCCAAAAGACATGCTGACACCTAAAGAATTCAAACTTTTTCCTACCATTCTTCCTCAATCAGGAGAAAAGCGATGGATTCAAGCGGTCGCACAGCCGGGGTTTTGTTTTCTGACGTCTGCAGAGCCACGTTTCACAAACACAGAACTGGACTGGAAGAATGGAAATGCGATAGGCAGTGAGACAACGCACGCCACATTATAATGCAGTTAACTTTGATTAACCAGAGGTTGGCAAAACAGCACCGCACTATATTTAGTTTCGTGTCACATTTTTTTACATGCTATTATGCAGATTATTTTTGCACGAGCCTTATTTCAAATGCAACCCAATTCTATTTTCTCCCTGGCTTGGTGGGAGCCTTCATTCCTGCACGGCCCCCAGGAGCCCACCGGGAGAAGGCAGATATGCAAACCATGGCTATAAAGTTGGTGGGACATTTCCTACGGGAAATATATTTTCCCCCACAGCTGGAAAATGCTGGGTTGTTGGAAAGGGAAGCATCAGTGGATCAAAATACATGAACCAGATGTTCCCTGGAGATGGGAGGGGAGCTGGGCCTCTGGCTGCTTTGAATGCATAGGCATCTGGGCAGGTAACTGCAGGAACACGCTAGAGCTAGAAATTACCTTACAACCTCCTCATCACCTTCCAAGCCACTCATCACAACTGCCTAGAAGTTTCCCATTGCATGGGGCTGACACAAAGAACACACAGGAGTATGGGAAGCCCATCCTTGCACCTGCAAATGAATCATGAAAGTCACAACCAAACGTTTTGGCAGTTGAGTTTCCCACGTTCAGGCCAGATAATGAAATTAATGCATCTAATGGCAAAGGGAGGATCACCAGAGTTTTGTTCATTTGGCTAAGCCAATGGCATCTTTTGACTTAACACCCCAATTCATTCTGGTGAGTGCTGAGAATCTGTGTCCTGCAGTTGGCTTTGAAAACCATGGCTTCATCCAGGGGCCCCAAACATCTCCTGTCAGCTGCTTGGACACACAGCAACTTCTGCAGCTTGCTCAGCATTAGCTGAGCCGCAGTGAAACCTAACCCTCACTCTACGTCAGCTATTTGAAGGCTTTGCAGAGCAGAGGAGCAGAAACACGTGCCCAGGTTCTCACAGCACTCTCATCATACAGCCCCAGCAGCAGCAATTGCAATTTTCAGAAGCTGGTTGGGTGCCACAGTGAGGTGCTCATGGTTTGTTCATGCCCAGCCATGTTCCCCAGCAGCAATCCTGACCGAACTGGAGGCAAGCGAAGGTATAAGGGCTACAGAGGCAGCTCTGAGCCCATGTGGACATCACCTGTGATCCAACCCAGCTGGGGCTGTGACAGAACAGTGCTGCAGCTCTGCGCACACCAGGTTGATGCCCCCACCCCGACCCACCACACACTCTGTTCCACAGCCCCTCAACAGAGAGAGGATGGACAGCCTGCTCCTGGGGCAGCTGCCTGCGAGCCTGGCCATAGAAAAGGGATTAGCTCCGTCTGCAGCATGCAAATCCCCCCTCACACACTGCCCTCGCAGGCACTCCTGCAGCACTTTGCCTGGTCAGAACATACAGCTTTTACACAGGCACGAGCTTGCCAACTTAACGTCAGGCGTGTGCACGCTGGTGAATTAAAACAGAGCCTACAAATGAGAAGAGTGGATTAGTGGATATTAGAAGGATACTGAGACGAAGAGGCTGCAGTGATGGAGAAAGGCTCTTATTCCCCACCTTGGTCGGTACTGCCACAGCAGAATCCAGAGGAGCAGGCAGGGGATGCTCAGGTTGGTGACAAAAGACACTCTTAAAACACAGTGGCAAAAGGAAGTTGAAAACACGAGAGAAAGATTGCTCTTTTCCTTCCCTTTGTTACTTAACAATCCATTTGGAGCCTGCAGTCTTCTTACTTGTGAATGCTCCTTATGCCTTCCCAAAGTGGGACATACCCACCAGCAATGTGACAAACTGAAGACAAACACTCCAGTCACGATGCCAGCTTAACTTCACAGGGGAAACAAGAACAGCATTAACCCGGCGTTCTTGAAGTAGTGCTTTAGTTTCTCTGTTAAAAAAGTAAATTACTGACTACAGAGGGAAGAAAGGAATCACTTTGCTGTGATAATTGCAAAGCACACACGCACAAAAAGGTAATTTTTTGCCTGACTTACATTTAGAAAACGTCTCAGCTTTTACCAAACTGCCTCGGTTACCGACAGAAAGCAAGCACTGAAATATGTAATATGCAAACCAGAGAGCAAATCCCAGGTGAAGAAGCAAAGAGGATGAGGAAGGGGTGCTTGAAAGCTTGCATCGTTTGTCAAATGGTTGATGGGCACTTCTGGTGTTGTAAAGGGACTCCAACTGTAAACGGGGCATGCTGAGGCTTACAGAGCAGCCCAGGAAGGCTGCAAGCCTGACAGGGGCAGAAGGAGATACTGCTGCTGTGTTTCCCCTCGTCCTGTCCCCACGGAAGGCTGGAAAAGTGGTTGGCCATTTCCCTTTGACTCCCACACTTTGGATATTTATAAACATTAATGAGATCACCTCTGAGTCTTCTCTTCTCAAGGCTGAGCAGACCCAGCTTACTCAGCCTTTCCTCACAGGGGAGATGCCCCAGGCCCTTTATCATCAGCAGTTCCTACAGGGAGCAGTTACTATAGGGCATATAGTTCCTACAGGGCACAGTTTCTATAGGGAACAGTTCCTACATGAAGCAGTTCCTATAGGGCATATTTCCTATACAGCACAGCTCCTTCAGGGCGCAGTTTATTTAGCACAGTTCCTATAAGGAGTAGCTCCTATGGGGCATATTTGCTATAGAATCATAGAATTGCTCAGGTTGGAAAAGACCTTAAAGATCACCGAGTCCAACCACAACCTAAGCATACTACCCTAACAACCTTCCTCTAAATCACGTCCCTGAGCACCACATCCAAACGGTTTTTAAACACATCCAGGGATGATGGCTCAACCACCTCCATGGGGAGCCTATTGCAGCACTGAACAACCCTTTCTGTAGAGAACTTTCACCTGATATCCAACCCAAACCTCCCCTGGCGCAACTTGAGGCCATTTCCCCTCATCCTGTCACCTGTCACCAGTGAGACATAGAGCACAATTCCTATAGGGGGCGGTTTCTATAAGGCGCAGTTCCTATAGGGCGCAGTTTCTATAGGATGCGGTTCCCATAGGGCACGGCTCCCATGGATACGCCCGGCCCTGCAGCCTGCGCGCTCGAGGGGCCGCTTGTGCCGGCGGCACGCGTGTGCGCGCATGCATGCAGCCCCAGGCGCTGGGTGCATTTCCATCCCCGCATGCTGACACGGCCTCGCTTTTGTTTGCTGAGTAAATAGAAGAGCCGCGGTGGCAGGAAGGAGAAAGGCACGGCAGCGCCCGGCGAGCAGCGCCTGTTTACAATGACAAAGGGCTCTGCCACACTTCGGGGAGGAAATTTTCCTTCCAGACTTCAGGGCTCATTAAGTGAGTGGGCGCAGCTAATAGGCTTTGTGTGCGAACGGCCCCAGCCTTGCAAGGTCCAGCTGTCACCGGGGCGAATGTCAAAACTAACAGCGGGCCCAGCCATTCTCCACCCCGCTCCGGCTTTAAAATTTATCCTTAAAAGGGGGAGGAGCAGGCAGGGCAAAGCAGCGAGCAATTAACGGGAGACAAAAGCAAACGGACCCGCAGGTCTGATTTGGAGGGGGGGGGGGGGGGGGG
>PPHD01014494.1:0-16659 GCA_002909625.1 Bambusicola thoracicus
GAGACATGGTTGCTGTAGGCATCTTCGGGAAAGGAACTTGAGCCTGATGCATTTGCATTCTGTAGTCAGGTTTAACGGAGAGAGTTTTAGCACATGAACATCACGAGTAAACCCCATCTACCTGGATGAATGCATACACGCACCATTCACACAGAAACATGCATCTTGCTTCTGTTCTTCCTTATGCCTTTTCCCCAGAACACACGCTTTAATCCCTCCCTCCACCCTGCAATGACTTAGTTGTAAGCCAAGCCCTCTCAATACTAGGAGAAAGAAAGCTCTTTAGCATGTTTTTCTCTCCTGCCTCACAAGGTTCACTGCTTCAGTCATGCTGGAGCTATGGCAAAACAGTGAAAGCTAACGCACATTCATGAAGTCTGAACAGGTGGTTTTTAGAGAAGTAGAATTTTTCACTTAGGAATAAAACATAATATGCAAAACCTCAATGTGAATTCATTGTCTTTAAGAGAAGCGTAAGACAGAGAGGAAGGGCAAAGAAAGAGGAGAGACACTGAAGTAGATTTCATAACAATGCTAACTTCCACTTCAGTTAGCTACTCCCTGCACGAGGAATAGATGCCATCAAATTCTTGCAAAGAAAATGGTAAGTGACCTTTTGATTAAGAGATGCACAACACCAGACAACACATTAACAAAATACCATCAAACAAAGCCTTGGTGTGGAGATGGACAGGACAATCTAACAGGTCTCCATCATAGCTAATGTTACTTCCTTTAAAAAGCTGCAATAAGACTCTGCAGCTCCCAGAAAGGTCTAAGGGCCCAAGAGCCATCTGTTAGGCCTCCATAGTACCTGCCAGCTCCTGAGACTGCAGTCTGGGCCTTTCAAGGATACCCAACACATGCTGCCACCCAGGCATCACTCCCTCCCACCTCACCCTCTCCCAGAAGACACGCTCTTACCCCGATGGTCTATACAAGTCCTGGGGTGGCCCCCCCATGCCACCTCCACTGCCTCTCTGCTCCATCAGCAAGGCCTGAAAGTGACCTATGTTCTCCTCCCGGCAGCGGTACAGGGGTCCCTCCTGAGAGAGGCCGTTAGCCTGGCCAGGGGCTGGATGATGAGACAGGTGGGCATTCATGGGTGATCCGTACGCCCTGGGCTGGAAATGACCGGCAGGATGCCGGGATGCGTAGGGAGAGCCAGTCTGCAGCATCACCCCGTGGGGAGGGAAAGCTGATGGCCCAAATCCCATTCCCGAACCCAGGTGAGGTGGGGGAGCTCCGTAGAGAAACTCTCCTGCTGCCACCGAGCTTTGCCTCTTTGTGGCCGCGTTGTGGTTGTCCAAATCTAGGAACTCTTTGGGACTCTCCGGCCGCTCCTGGGATTCCTCAGACTTCTCATCTTCAGGCCCCAGATCCCGCCCATCGCTTGGAGAAACCTCTTTGGCACTCGCTACGTCCATGCGGTTGGGAGAAGCCAGGGCAGCACTCATTGCCTCGCAGCCCTGCAAGCTGCTCACATTCCCCCGGTCAGAGAAGGGGGGTCTGGCCAGGGGTGGGTGGCCGCTGGGGCTGGCCTGGGGGTGGAGAGGCCTCTGCCAGTCCGAGTAGCCCTGCGGACAGGCATAGTAGGGTGGCCGCTGGTAGTGGTGGTAGGAAGGTTGAGGCTGGGGCTGGTAGGGGTAGGGCATGCCCTGGTGTGGCCGATAGCGAGGGAAGACCCCGGGGTGAGCGTTGCTTGGCTGGAAGCCCCGCGCAGGAAAATGCTGCGGGTGGGACACTGGGGGAGGCTTCCCACCCATCACCGGGCTGAACCCTTGCAGCCCCGGGTTGATGTGGTAACGAGCGGCTGAATTTGGGTACTCCAGACCTGGCATGTAGAGAGGGTGGAACTGGTTGGGGGCAGCCCCCACGGTGCCAGCATCCACGGTGGGAAGGTTGGTGCCCTGCCCCATGCAAGGCACAGCCGCTTCGGGCAGAGCCTTCCCCCCGCTGCAGAGGGGCTTCTCCATCAGGCTGGCAGCCAGACCCTTGCTCTCTGCCGGCCCTTCGCCCGCCGCGCCGTTCTCAGACACGGGTCCTCCTCGCTCAGGGGTGGAGGCCAGGTCCCTCATGCACCCCTGGGCACCTGGGCCTGCGTAGCTGCTCTCAGCAGGCCACGTGCCCTTGCTCTGGTTGGCCTTCAGATCGCTCTTCAGGCCGGAGCCGTCTCCCTCCCCGTCCGGGGGCAGGTTGCGCCGGGCACACTCCATGGGCAGGGGAGGCTTGGGATGAGGTAGGAGTTTGGCGTAGGCCCTGTCGGGAATGCCGATGCACTGAGCCTTCTCCTCCACGCCTGCCAGTGGCTCCACTGGAAAGAGAGGGGGCAAACGTCAGGTGCTGGTCTTGTTTTGGAAGGCAGCCCTCCTGACCCCACACCCATGCCCATCCAAAGCATATTTGTCAACAAGTAATTCCTGTCAGCTGAGCCAGATATGTCAAAATGACCTCCTGGGGCCCACTTTTGGCAGAGAGAATAGCAGCATCATTCATGATGGCTTTTTTCTCCTCTATGGCTGCTGACACAAAGCCTCAGCAAAAACTCGAGGGGTAACTCTGACAAATCCTCAACGTTTGGATGGAGAAAGCACCCCAAGGTGCTCAACTGTGCCAAAGGAAGGGGAATGACTTTCTAAAGCCATGGAGATGGTTCCATCAAAGATTTCAAAGTACTTCAAAGCCTAAAATACCTCATCCCCTATTCAACTCTATTCACACCATGGCCAGAACACTGCACCAGGATAAATGTGAGCTTTGTGGGGCTGTAGCCTTCCTCCCACAGCCAACAGAGAGATCATAGACCCTTAGAAATCCCAAGGGGCATTTTTGGAAAGTTGGGCAGCCTTTTAAGAGCTTGTTCTTTCAAAAGAGCTCTTTCTGAAACTACTCATGAGGTTGCACACCCCCTCTCTGGGATAGATGGCATATACAAACTGAACCCTTATGATTTCCATTAAGCTACAACCCCGCTGTAGTCAGCAAATCACCATCAGAGTAACATGGCACACATGGCTTTGGGCTGACAGAAAAGGCACGGAAAAGCAGCACTGGAAAATACTGCACATTCCCCAAGACAGTGAGCTAAAAGCTGGGGCTTTTTTGATTTCAGGTTGTATTTCCCCTTCTCGGCCACAAACCCTGCTTGCCTGCAGTTGGACAAGAGCACTGCCACATACCAAGGTACTGCGAAGCCAAACACAGACATGTTTTAACCAACTGTGATGCAGAGATCACGGAAAGGCTGAGGTTGTAATGGACCTTAAAGATCATTGAGCTCCAACCCCCTGCCATGGGCTGGCTGCTTCCCACCAGCTCAGGCTGCCCAGGGCCCTCTCCAACCTGGCCTTGAACAGCTCCAAGGATGGGGCACCCACAGCTTCTCTGAGCAGCTGTGCCAGGGCCTCAGTGCCCTCTGAGTAAAGAATTACTTCCTAATATTTAACATAAATTTCGTATCTTTTAGTTTAAAGCAATTCCCCCTTGTCCTATTCACTACTAGACTGCATAAAAACTCAAAGATGTGGCTACTCTGCTCTGAAATCACCCTGCATTCTCTCCCAGTCTCTGTTCTATATCCGGCACAGCTAAATGATAATGAGTTTTAAGCAATGCCACACAAGGAAAGAGTTTCCTCTTAGCGCAAGGCACACAAGGCATTGATAAANTTTAACATAAATTTCGTATCTTTTAGTTTAAAGCAATTCCCCCTTGTCCTATTCACTACTAGACTGCATAAAAACTCAAAGATGTGGCTACTCTGCTCTGAAATCACCCTGCATTCTCTCCCAGTCTCTGTTCTATATCCGGCACAGCTAAATGATAATGAGTTTTAAGCAATGCCACACAAGGAAAGAGTTTCCTCTTAGCGCAAGGCACACAAGGCATTGATAAAAAATACAAGGTTTTTGATCTCTAGTTTACCAGCTNAAATACAAGGTTTTTGATCTCTAGTTTACCAGCTAGAATTAATGAAATATTTGTTTTTGATCTCCAGGGTTTTTTGATCTCTACTTTAGATTTTTGATTGATCTCTAGGTTACCAGCTCGAATGAATGAAATTCCACTAGAAAGAGACTTGTGGTGGCACATATGACACGTTGCCATCCTGTCTCTGTCCTCTGTGAAGATAGTGAGACATTAAGCTCATGAGGCACATGTGCATTTCAGAGAAGTCATCCTGACAGATACTCAAAGCAGCGTATTTAAACCACTTACTCACACAACATCGACTCTCCTAACCTAACTCTTTGCAGATTCAATTTTTATATTAAATCCAAGTGAGCTGCGAGAAGCATCACAGACTGTGCTTTGCATTTGCACCCAAAGGCAAACTGATAACTTGCAGGTATACCTGGGAAGGAGGGGACCTCTGGCAGGCACAGTGAAGTGAAAAATCTTAGGAAAATCTAAGAGATGGCTGAAGCAGGAAATATATAATATATAAAAGAAGAAGTATGTATATAAACAATGTGCCCCACAACTATTTGATCAGTAATTTAATTCTTTTCTAGAGTAAAACTCGTTTTTGCTGCTGAGCCTCTGCCAGTGTTTAAAATGGGCTCTGGTGAGTCTGAAAGAACATATTTCCCACTTCTTTAGTGGTGCATATCTGAATAAAACCACATCTACAGATATAGGCTTTGCGCATCAGCAACACAGCTAAAGTTGGTACACCAAGAGTTTGGAGCAGTAGAGCTACTCCCTGTGAATGCTCATCCACGGGGCACAGCTCCTTGCTCCCCATAGGCACAAAAATCATAGAATCATTTGAGTTGGAAGGGACCTTTGAAGGTCATCTAGTCCAACTTCCCTGCAATGAACAGAGATATCTACAGCTAGAAGGATTCGTGAGGCTGCACCCTTTACATCCAGAGCCCCTGGCAACAGCGAGGACAGATGAAAAGCTGCTGGGGGCCTCTGATCAGTACCGTGGGGAGTTACCTTGGTTGCTCTCCGGCTCCATGGTCTGATCCTGCGAGCTCCCATTCCCCACGACAGGCTTTGGGGGTGGCACACCAGTGGAGGCAGCATGAGCCAGCTGGGGAAAGGGCCCGGGAAGGTGCGGTGGGGGCGGCTGGCGAGGGTGGTAAGGCACGCCTGGCGGGCACACACGGGATGACAGCTGCTGCATGGCAATCATCTCTGGGCTGTCCATCATGGAGTCCCCACCCTGGCACCCTCTTTGAACCTGAGGCGGTCCCCCGAAAAGAGCAGCTGGTGGCTGCGGCATCCTCTGGCTGGTGGTTTTCCCAGGTGGTCTGATATACCCTGAGGGAGGCACCCCGTGAGGTAGAAAGTTTGATTGCTCAGTCCACTGGCTGGGAGGCAGAGGTGGCCGTATGGCCCGGGGCTCCATCATATGGCCGATGGTACGGGGCTGGAGCGAGGGCGCCGGCCCCATGGGTGCCTTCTCCTCTGCCCCCACTGCACTCTGGCTGCTGGCTCCGTGGCTGCCATTCCACAGGGCAGGGTGCCCACGGTTCAGGTACTTGTAGGGCCGGTACATGTGTCCTGGTGGCATCTCCGAACCCTCCGGTGGCCTCACTGGAGGCCCGTTGTGCCTGGGAGGAAGGAATCCCTGCTGGAACTGCGCTGGTGAGTAGACGGCATCGGGAGGGGGTCCACTCATGCACCCTAGCTGCAAGGCGCTGGGACGGGGTCCAAGACCAGCGATGTGGGTCGGCCCTGCACACACCTGCTTCTCGGGAGTGGCCAGCCTGTGCCCACGGTGCTCGCTCAGTCCCACGGCCGGCTGGGGAAGGAGAGAGAGTGGCTGAGTATCAGTTGGAGGAAGGTGGGTAAGCACTGGCGTACCAGCAGATTGCTCTGAAGAGAGGCACGATGGGGAGCAGAGGGGACCTGCAGAGTGCCTTTGCTTTATTATTAGCAAAGCAGACAACAGCATTTCTAGAAGCTATGGGTTTGTGGGTTTTTTTTCCATCTGTTTCTTTGTTTTTACCTGCATGGCAAAGTGCTGGTGCTGCTGAACCGGGTCTCCAGGATGGGGCTCTGGCACTCGCGGCGAGCCATAGAGCTTCGTTGGATCTGATCCACGCAGTGGTCCAAACGTTCCCGGTACGGCTGGTCTCTGGGGGACGAGCAGGTGTGAGGGAGGGAGAAATAAAACCATTTGTGAGATGTAAAAAAGCAGCAGAGCTGCTCCAAGCATGGAGAAGTCAAGATCAAAAGAACCACACAGAAAAGCAGACGGGCTTTTTGGAGATGCTGTGAAAAACCCGTAGGCTATCACATGAGATGGCACCGTTCCCCACTCTGTCTCACTCATGTGACCCTGGGCTCAAGCCGTGGTACGTTCACCCACCTCCCAGCTATTTAGGAGCAAACAAGACTGGAGGGGACAGTGTTCCTCTCTGTGGAGCAAACCACAGGAGCATTTGAGCAGAATGACAGGGAACGTGCTGAATTTCTTTCAGAAGAATAGCTGGCTGCAGCTCTCCTACGTGCTTCCACTGTCTGCATCACAAGAACGGCCCTAAAACATTATTTGATTTCTAGCTAAAAAGTGAGGGGTATCCTGGATCTCAGAGGAGCAGCTGTCACACTGCACCACAAGACATCACTGGTTAAAATGGAAAAGACAGTGAAGGATGGGTGAGGAGCAGCCCATAGAACAGGCAGAACAGGTGGTCCTCAGAGAAGAAACGTCAGGCTAAAGGGAGGTCACTGCTACACAGCCCAGGGTGGCCTTGTGTGTGGTTTTGTTTACAGCCTTTATGAATACTCAAAGCACGAAATGCAGTAGTACGCAGATGGCACAAAGTTACCAGGCATCTGTAAACAATTGAGACAAAAGAAGGCTGGCTTGCTCAGCATCATAAACTGGAGGTTAAAAGAGGAAACGTGACTGTTTTACATGCACATGGGGTACCTCTCCAAAGAGAGAATAGAAGTGGGGGAGCCGAGGCTGACCAAGCATACGCGGGTACTTGCCAACATAGAATGTTACAAGACCACTTCTAACTACTGTGGCAGCAATCTGGAACAACCTCCAGCTACCGAAGTAGCTACTCTTTTAGCCTCAACGCACTGTCTTAACAGTAACTATTTTCTGTCCAGTTTCCTCACCCAGCTACACGGAGACCGTGTAAGACTGAATTGTTTCAGGTTAAATTTAAGGGCTAAAAATCTTCAGCTTAAGAAATCACAGCTCTGACCCTCAAATCTCTGAGAAAAGATCCCTGCCATGTTCCACAGAGTTTTATTCTCCTTTCCCTCCCTGCCTCTGCAGGCTTGATGGATAAAAAACATCAGAAACCACTCCTTACCATTTGGCCAGGATGTGGCACAGGGCTGGGCATGCCACCGTACTGCAGCGAGCGGGGGAAACCTCTCCCATTGGAAGGGCCCACTTCTCGAGGAGGCTGCATGGAGTTTCCACTCGGATCCTCTGCAGAGGATGAGGAGAAGGAGGAGGACGAGGAGGAAGAGGAAGAAGCAGGAGCCCTGGAAGTAGCTCGATATGGTGGAGGTTTCCCTCCATTTTCCAGGCGTTGCTGCCTCTTGCCTGGTCCCTCAGAGTCTCGTGACCGAGTCCAGACATTGCCACCACTGGAGCGGCCAGTCCGCCGGCTCCTCTTCTCCCGCCTCCCATCTTCTCTGATCCAGAACTCCTCATCCGTGTCTCCATCTTCCCCAGGGAAGTGCTTCATCATTGCTCGGTGGAAACACCTCTCCAAATTGTAAGCCATCTTGGTATATTCTACCATGAAAAAAAAAAACAAAAACAAAAACTCAGCAATGTCAGGGACAGAGACTTCTAGAGAAGAACAGTTAAGCAACGTCAGATCTTCCTTATTTCCCCAGCCAAATTATCTCCACAAAGTTTTTCAGAGAAAGACTTCCGTCTCTATCTAGTTGACTTTGGTTTATGTTCTTAAACTTGATAAGCAGTGCGGCATCAGATTTGTTCAGTAACCCCACTGAAGGACAGGCACACAGGCATGACAAAGTACCACTAGCGGCACAGCTTGCACAGTCAGCATTAACCTAATGTCCCAGAATAGTGCCAAGAATTACATTACGACGGACACCACCTCTGCTTGCAGAGATGCGTGACCTGCACAGCTAGCCAGCAGTGCCGAGGGAAGAAATGTTAACTTCCAAAGCTATCTGATTATCTTTAGACGCTTTTCTTGGACTGGTTCAAATCCCTGCTGCATGCTACAAGACAGAGAAAAATCAAAGACACTTTATCCATGTTCAGTTTTTAAAGCATTTGCTGACCACAACAAAAAAGCTATTACAAATATCAGTGTCATAACTGTGTCATTCCACGGCACAGTTCTGCTCAGAGGGGCTCCTACATTTCATTGGAATGGATAAGAATAAAAAAAGACATATGAGAGGTGCCAATGACAAGGGCTTGAAGCAAATGGCTTTCCAGTTGTTTCCGCTGAAGTAGCCCAGAAGTTCCTTGGGAAACAGCTCTCCCAGTGGCAGCACAGGAATGCTTTTACTCGAGGCCCACAGTGACAAGCTAAAGAGCTCGAACTAATTTCACTTTGAAGACAGTCTGCAGTGATGGCCCACCATATGGGAACTGATTTCTTACCTAAGCAACATGCAGAATTTTAATTGGCATGGCAGTTAAACCCAGGCTTTCCCATTTGTGGACTCATGTTATTCATTCAACAGCCAAAAAAGCTAAACAAAAAGATACATTTTCCATCCAAAGGCTCATTTCTCAGATTTCTGTATTACTCTGCAAACATCAGGGACTGACCAGACTCCTCTGCTCTTCAAAGTGCACGTTAGATAGCATGAGACAAAGTGCACAGAAACATATGTGGGCACACAAAGGAAAAATCTTGTAAAAAAAAATAAAATAAAACAAATTTTGTAGGTTCTGTCTTCACTATCTACCAACATACAAGTCCCATTGTGCCAGACCACAAATCAGCATGACAGCTGTGCTAAAAAACCTGTCTAATCCCCAGGCTTTATTACTCAGGAGCTCCTACTCTTTACTCCAGACTCTCAAAAATACCCTGGAAGAGAGTAAGCATAAATCCAGTTCTGGTGAGTAGGGAGAGATCGGTACTTGTTTTGACTCAGCGCTGCAAACAGGTGAACGTAGCATCTTACTGCTCTTACCACTGCCTTCACCATTGTACTTAAGACAGTTCCTGAACATGGTCTTCATATCGCCCACGAATTCTTCCTTGGTGCAGTACTGACCTCCATTCAACTTCTTCTCCATGCTAGAGATGTCCATGGGGGCCTGAAATGCAACAAAGCTTCCCTTGAGTTACAGTGAGTGCAGCGGGACTTGCAGCATTACATAAATTACAAGCCTCTTCACAGAAAGGCATGCAGAGCAGAGACTCTCATCGTGCATTTTCTAGACCCAAAGGAACACCTGCAATTTGACTTTGAGGATAACACAGCCCACAGAACTTCAAAGCACTAATAAATAATTGCACCCCAGTCAACAAAGAGCATCAGTCAGGCAAGCTGGATTGTGTTACCTACCTTAATGATCTGGTAGTAGTTGGGAGCATATGATTCATCAACAGGCTCCAAGAAAGGCCAAGAATCCTTGTGAGCCTTTACCACATCTAGAACTGGTAGTCACAAAAGACAGGCAATTGTTAGACACACATGCCCAGGGGAGTCATTCAAAGAAGAAAAGTGGGACAGGATGACTAACCTTTATACATGGCTGTGAACTCATCATCCAGTTCAAAGCTGTAATTGAAAAAACAACAGTGAATACAGATTTAGGACATACAAGGCATTTCCTTTTACTTCATCTTCCCTTCCACACCACACGCAGTGCCATGATGTTAACAGGCCTCATCACAAACACTCCTCTAGCATGGAACAAATCCAGATGTTTCTCAGCTTATTCCTTGCCGCTCTCCAATCTCATTTCTCCCTCCTCATTTCTGCGAACTATCACACTCCTCCCCTCCCTACAAATGCTTCACTGCACAGGTGCACTACATGCACAGCTGCATACTCACAGATCCTTGGTCCTTCGCTCTTCCCTGGTAGGGGAACTGGGATCCAAGTGGGAAAGCTCAGGAGGGAGCTCCTTTCCCTGTGCCAGCAGCCAGGCCCGCTCTTCACGAAGCTTCCTTCTCCTGGCTCGTTCTGCAGCAGGGAGGGGAGATAAGCAAAGAAGCAATTCAGCACTACCTGTCAACAATGTCTTGCAGGGAAAACTCAGGCAACTCCCGTGGCTCTCAAGAGCTCCACTGAAAAGTTCTTTCAGTAAAAACAGCAAAGAAGCAGAGGAGCTGATAGAATACCATGCACCACAAACACATCTCTTCAGTTGTTGTTGACTATACTGTCAGCAAATTTGGCATGATACTGTGATGCAGATGCTCTCCTAGCCAACCTCCAGAAAAATTCCTAACCATGGCGTGGTACAAAGAGAGAAGTTCAAAGCACAGACTGAGGCACAGATCAGTTCAATGGGAAGAGTTGGCTTGTTAAGGTACCATCCTACAGCTGTTCACTGCTACTCCCATGTTGTCAAGAAGGAGCAATTGTTCCTCAGCCACATCAACTCAAGGCAGCTGGTTTTGCACTGAGGTTGATAAAGAGCAGTGCTGAAGGATGAATGAAGTTCTCCCATCTGGGTAGCAATGAGTAGCTGGAGTCAATAATATTTTCCATCATCAGAGCTAGCTTTGGGAAGATTGTTCAGGTGGGCCTTTACAGCCAGGGCAAGCAAGCCACCATGCTGGAAAGGCCATTGAGACAGGTTTGGTTTAAGAGGTGAGAGACAGGAAGAAGCGATGTTAGTAATATAACCAGTGTTTTGCAACCAGACAGCTGGCTAGCAGACTGCTTTATAATATATAGTTTATGGACTCTTATGAGCCTCATTTCCTTTTTGTTAGAGCAAATCTGAATTCATTTGACTTGCTAAACACCTGCAATTGTATCAACCTTCTGCTGAAGCAGAACTTTCTGTGAAAATACTCAAGGAGAGATGATACAGAAAAAACACCCCAGAAAACAGGCCACACCTGGGGCACCTGCTCTGGTGGAAGGGTATAAATATTCTCTCTTACTCTGCCAAAAGAAAGCCTGAGACGGAAAGCAGGCAGACAAGAAAACTAGGAATTGGCATCTCCAGAATAGCTCTATCTGTATGCTCTTAGAGTCCTTACTCTGACATTAGTCGCCACTTCCATAGACATTCTGTTACTAAATAAACCTTTAAATGTTTTCCCCGTAGATACTGAGGAAAACGTCCTTTTCCCTGAAAAGAAGTTGACGGTTATAGCTTGTGCCCTGTCAAAAAAAGCAGTGGATTTCTCTACTGGGAAGAAACCAGAGATGTCACAGTAACACACTGACATGACCACCATTAGCACCACTGCAAGCCATGGCTTCACTCGAGGAACAAGTTCCTCATCTTAATGGATGTTCTCACAAGATAACAGTTGTTCAGAAATAGCTACAAGGGAGATACTTCCAGGGAAATCCATGGCCAGATATATCAAAGACCGGTTAGAAAAAAAAAAGTCCATGTTTCCCACAACCAGATTGTGGGTTGCACCAAAGATGAGAGGACAGGGCTCGCATCTAAGATGTCCTACAAAATCAGCACGTTTCATACCACGTAATGAAAAGATGTCCAACCTCAAACTACAGTTAGCAGAGATTAACGGAGTCAATCCAAGCACAGTTCAGCACTGCATGCTTCTTTGGTAAAATTAACATCACTTAGATTACATTATTATGGATGCCAAAGTGAAAAAGCTGAGAAACATTCATGGCAATGACCTGGGCAGCAAAAGGAGAATCTCATAGCAACAGCAACTAAGAGGTAAGGTCATGTAGATTTTAGAAATCCATCAATGCCCATCAGGGACCCAGTAGAGTAAACTGATAGGAATTGGTATGTGCTACCCTGCTACAGCTCAGGTCCCTGTACCACAGGAAGATTACACAGCATGTTAAAGGTAGAGCTCACTGTCATGCTCTTGACATGGGTTGAGACCTACTCAACAAGTATCAAAAGCTAACTAATGCCCTAAAAAGTACCTCAGACAGCTAGGAAGTCATGTATGTGAGAGGTAATGTTTGAGCAGCATCTAAGAAGAGAACCGAAGACTCTAACCTGCTGTTCTGGTAGAGATCTAGAAAACTGCTTCAACGCTAAGTCAGGAAAGTCCAGATGGGCCCAGCAGGAGGGTCACTAAATGGGGAGTGCGTTGGAGTAGAGGGAAGTGAAATCCCACGCTGGAAAGAGGAAAGCCATCTGAAAACAGGCACAGAATCCAAAAACGAGAGCCAGGTGAAGTGCTGATGAAGTCTCAAAGAGCACAGACACTCCATTCTGTGTTTCATATCACCCCTCTACAGAAGACCTTGCAAAGTTGCTTGGGATTTAACATAAGAAGGCAAAATACAATAAAATCTTTGTTACCCCTAAAAGTTCAGTCGGGGGATGTCCAGTTTTAAAAAGTCTGAGCCAAGCAAAACAGATGACTTCATTTTCCAATGACTTTCTGTTCAACTATCACAGTGCTGTGCTAAAGGAGGATGTGCTTGACAATAAGGAAAGATGGTTAAGAAGCCAAAGTTTTTCCTGGAAAGCTGCCGTTTCTAGGGATGAAAAATACTGAAGTGATTTAACTGAACAAATGATTTAAACAGCCTTTCCAAACAACTTCTGCATCACTTTAAAAGTGGACTTCTCTTGACTTAGCCTAAACTGACCGGGGAGAAGTTTGAACTAGACTGAAAGAAACTGCTCAAACCAAAATAAAAGCATGCTGGTAAAAAAAAGCACAAATGAATACAAAATGGCTTAAAACAACTTACTGACCAACCCCATTCCAGTTTTTTTGAGTGGCCCTGGTACATTCCCATCAGATGACATAGTGATTGTGTTTACCCAAAAACCGACAGAGCTTATAAGAAAACAATACCAGCCCAACTCTGAATATCACATTTGGCTTTGCCGATCTTCAGGATCTTCAAGATGAATTTTGCCTATATGGGTAGAGAATTAAAGCACAAAGAATATGCAATATGCCAAGGTGAAACAGATGTCTGTGACAGATCTGGAAGTTGGATGACTCTGAATTTAAAGCACCAGGCTAGCCAGGACTGGCAACCAGAGGCCAAGTAAGTAATTGGATTCTCAAAAGGTTAGAAAGTAAGCAGGTAAAAGAAGCTATTCTTAGATAACATCTGGTCTGCTACCAAACATCTGGCAGCAAACTGTTTCATCTTGGAAAGTTTACGGGGTTTGTATGAACTTTTTTTTTTCCTATCCCCTCCTGATTCTTTACCAGTTTAAGGATTCACAATACTGATATTGCCATGCAGCATGAGAACAGTTTTCTGAAGATGTTACATTTCCCTGGAGCTGCAACAGCCCAGCCAGTCACTGTGGCAAAGCAGGAAAAAACTGAAGTTGTCACTTGCCAGTGCCCTGTTTGGTCTTCTCACCTTTAGTTCTCTAGCAGGTGAGGTCAGCAGCAATATAAAGCCACTACTCTTGCTACTCCCACGTACTCCCCTTCCCTTTTGCCCTGAAAGGAGTCCTTTCATCATGCAGTAGGCCAAAAGGACAAATGCCTGTTCAGCAAGTTAAGTCAGCTAATACCATGCACAGAGAAATACATGAGGACCACAGCAGGAAGATGGAAGGAGGAAGCAGAGGAATATGAATAGTGGGAGAAAATGAGTATAACTTAAAGAAGACGACAAAACAGAAGGGCACACACACAGAGATGGAGGACAAGGCAAAAAGAAACTACTGTCAGGCCAATTTATCTGAGCCAAGTCCAAGTAAAGACATCCCCATTGGCATGCCAGGTCGGAGAGAAATGCAAATAATAGATTTTAATTCAAGACCTTGGTGACAGCTCTGAAATCTCCCAGCTCTGCTTCACACTGATTGCACGTACCTTCCACTGCTTTGACCTTCTCCTCCATTTCTCTCTTTCTCTCCTCTTTTAGCAGCTGCTCCTGCTCCCTCTTCTGCACTGCTAAAAGGATTTGACGCTCCTCTTCTTCCTCTCTGCGCCTCTGCTTCTCCATTGAACTGAGCACATTTGGGTTTACCTGTGACAAAAGAGTGCACAAAAAAAAAAAAAAAATGTAATGCATTGGCTTATTCAAGTCTGAGCAGAGGCAGGTTTACTTTGAGCAATTACTAGGCACAGTGAATGGCTGGAACAACAACACCAAAAAAGATTTGTACATATGAATTCTCAGATGAAAAGCAACATGTAAAGGAAAGTTACTTGTCAAGCAATGAAACCCTACTGACCCAAGGAGAAAGGAAGGAGAAGTAATTGGTTAGACAAACTACTGCTCCATCAGAGCTGTATAATTCTGATTTCCTTTCTGGGCAAAGGATTCTGACTGTTGATATCTCTATGCAACACCTTCTACTCTTTCCATTAACTGAGTCTTGAGCTGCAAGAATGAGCAGAAAAAACTACTCTGCTGAACCTGGCTCTACTATAAAATACACAGTACTTGGGACAGAAAAAGAGACCAGTATGGTCTTACATCAAGGTATTCTTTGTGCTTCCCTTCAAACTGTATTTCTGCATTCTAATCTCCCCTAAACTAGCTCTTGCTCATTTATTTGGGCAGGTTTTTTTCCTACTGAGTCCCCTGGCCAGCATTCTCATTCACGTGCGCCTGGTTCTTTATTGCCCTACTTCCTTACCTCCCCATGCCCAGCAGGCTGTAAGGCTGTGTTTGATCCCACTTAAGACTGCACACTTCCCAGACCAGGAATTGCCTGCTCCTGTTTCTCCAATAAAGTGCTAAGTATGTATAAGACAGTGTGGAATAACCATTATTAGTTTAATTTAATTAAACGACAAATGAATCAGTCATCCACTCTTTGACTTCTGCAAAATCAAGGTATGTGTGCCTGATCAGCATGGAATGTCAACAAGAACAGTGTGCATACAGTTTTATTCACCTTCATTTTCAGTGACTAACCAGCAACTATCACTTAGGCAGAAGGCATTTCCTGAGGATTAGCAATCAGCTGGAGTTCTCTGGCTGGTGCTCAGACCATCAACCTCCCCAGGCCTATTATAATCCCCAGAAAAAAATCTGGCACCATGGTTACTATTTTGTACTTGCTTCGTTATCTAGAAGGGAAACCTCAAAGTGTTTTGGTAAATGCCTACAAATGTTGTCTGGTTTTACCATACATTCATTCCCTCTCTGCCTCTCCTTCCCCTGCAGACTGGTACCCTAGTGTCCCCCTGTAGCTCTCCACAATAGCATCACATGTTATCTCCCTGTTCCCAGTAGAAATACATCAAGAGAATTATGCTTCCACCACCAGCAGCTACAGAAAGAAGCGTCCAGTATGAGATTCTTCATGATATCAGGACCATAGCCTGCATTTAGGTTAGCCACGTTCTCCTCACTTTCAGTGCAAAGTTAATTTTTCATCCTCTCATTCCATCCAATTATGCCTAATTACGCTCTTCAGGGTTGGCATAAACGTTCCTCTTCTTCAGCCACATTCCAGGATTTATGGGCTTCCTCAGACACTTGCCCAAAACTTCTGTGTTTCCATACTTAGGTTAAATGTTTCCTTATAAAGCAATTCTTCCATCTCCCTAATCATTCCAGTTGTCTTTCTCAGATGCCTTCACCTACCAATCAATATGTAAACACCAGGATGCCCAGTACTGACTCCAGTACATCACCTACAAGAGATTAAGAACTTACAGAATTATGTTCTACTTTTTCACTTCCTATTCTTTTCACCTCTTTCTCAACCACTCTACTGTCCTATCCTCTACTCATACGCTGCACATATCTTTTCAGCTGATCCTGACAGCCTTGGAACAGTTTTCTTCTAAATTTCTTGTCCAATCCTTAAATTATAATAGAAACAAACAAAAACCCCTTCGTGTTCTGCAGCCATTAGGAAGAGAAAGAGGAGAGCAGAAACCAGCCACCAGAAGTCAGCACAGTAAGGATTTAATTGAGGATGTGACCATCAGCCTTTAGGTTCCTTAGCCAGTAGACCTAAGCCAGCCTGGCATGCCACATTGATTTGTGCAGGTGGTGCACAGGTAAGACCTCCTTTTTCCCTAGATTCATACAGCATCCACCATTCAATACCTACAGAACTGTGAACACAACATCCAAGTAGCAGTGGTGACACCAGGACCTCTCCAAGCCTGCCGGGTGCCTTGAGCACTCTATGCTGTAACGGCGCAATACAGAATCCACATCACATTCCAGATCAACCCACCACAAATGTGGCATTCACAGAGCAGGGGGACAATTTCATGCCATCCTAACATCTCATAAGAGAAGGGAAAAGAAGAAATGACAAACTCAGTCTAGAAGGCAGTCAAGGCTGCAGCCGATGCCGACAGTCACAGCATTTGTTCCCTTTAGCTCTTGCAGGGCAGTGGCAATGCTGGGATGGGCTCTTTGAGACACTGTAGATGCAGAAATAGCTTGATTTCCAGAGGGACCTACTGCGTACTGCCCCACTGACACTCATTGGAGCTGACAGGGCTCATCTCAGGGTTAAAAAAAAAAAAGTGAGCAAACAAAGCCAAACAAAATCAGACAGCAGGTCCCAAACTCATACTAGATGAGATAGAAGCAGATACCTATTGGCATGATAACACAAGTTAAACTTTCTTCTTGAAAGAAGAGGCG
>PPHD01014495.1:1756-12106 GCA_002909625.1 Bambusicola thoracicus
AAAAAAAAAAACCACCAGCTCGGTGAGTCACATATCTGTCCATCTATGAATATATGTATGATGTGTATGTAGCTGGGTTGGATATGTACTGAGTTACAGTAAATTGAGTATACGGATATTTGAAGTTACTTCCTGCTGGTATATGTTTCAAAACAAAGATCTGATCAAAAGAAATATAGGAATTGAATGATAAGTGTAGCAAAACCAATTAGATCTGTACTTCTAAGTCAGATAAAATAAAAACATCCTGTTAAAATGTCTGTCCCACCTCACTTTTTCCAATACATGAAATGCATTTTAACAGGGCTATGAGCTTTATTATATGGATTGAACAAAGCGAACAAAAACAAAACAAGAAGAAAATTTCTGTGATTCTGATTTGTAAGAATGTCAGAACAGGTAGTGGGTTTTTTGTGGTTGTCTTGTTTTCCTGTTTAGTTACAGAATAAATTCATTTCAGGATCTAGAATATTTGTAACACCCTGGACTGATAAAGTATGCTAACTGAACAGTTGGAAATGGTAACTTATGTATTTCTATGGGTTTATTTTTATGTTTTGGGCATTCATCCCTTGAATATCATACAGAAAGTAAACATTTGTGAAGAACAGGGTGAAGGCACTGGAACAATATTGCGTATCTTTCTCGTGAAGGTTTTATGAACGGACGGACGCATCTTCTAAGTTGTTCATAGGTTCTTTGAATGGAAGTTTTGCATTTTTGTGTGTAGAGTTATACTTTAAGATTGTACAGTTGAATGTTGAAACAGAAGTTGAAAAACAAAAAAACAGTGCAGTACCCAAAAGGAAGTGCCACATTGTTCTCATTTTTTTCCACTAAAACCTGAAGAGATTTGAATCTAAGGAACAGAAAATGGACAGATGAATGAATCAAGCTAAAGCAGCAATGGAGCATCAGTGTGCTTAGGATACAAAGAGCAGTAGTTCTTAGAAGATGTCTCTTCAGATGTCCTTTGTGGATATTTTAAACTGTTGACATTTAAATTGTTTGTTCTTCTTGTTTGTGTGGAAGAAAGGCAGTGAGTGTCTGCATAGCACGCTGTGTTACTGTTTCATTTTTGATGCCACAGGTTTGAGATTTTTAATGGGCTTCTGTGACATTGGGAATTTTGCCTCAGAGGACTTCAGCTTTCCAGACAGCAGGGGTGGAATGATCTGTGTCAGATGCTGAGAAATGAACTCAGCCCTGGAAGTGCCTTTCCTCTCAATTGACTATAATGGGAATCTAGACATTGCTCAGAGGAGGACATCTGCACTACAGACATCTAAATGTGGGCAGATGGTGCCACCGGCAGTAACACGCTCTGTAGAAATCCAGCTTCTCTTATGCAAGAATTGGAGCTACTTCTTCAGAAAAAGTAACGCTCTGCTATGCAGTCTATGTTTCTGGCACATCAGAAAATGGAAATAAAATAGAAGATAAAAGATGAAAGAAACCCAGTAAGTCCCACCCAAGCGATTACTCCTTGACTCTCAGTAAATGGAGGGGTGAGTGCACATCACAGCACTGTGGTGAGTCCTGGGCTGTCCCTTCATCTGTTTGTAACCTGACCAGAGCATCCCTCAGCTTTCTTCTTGCCTTTTATGCTTATAAATCCCTCCCACACACATTAAAGTGAAAATAGAGTTAATACATTCCCATATAAAATCAGAGCTTATAACTGAGTCCAAGGAGCTTGAATTTTTAAATATAGCCAGTGGATGTATAGAAGCCTCCAGGAAGAAATTTTAAGCAGTCCTTGCTTTGTATCTGCCAGCAGTGATTGCTTAGGAGTAGAAAGTCAATCTAACAGTAATTTTCCTTTTGGTGCTGACCAGTTCTGATGTACTTTACTGTTCAGCAGCTGTCAGTTGGTTTTGGCAGTAGACAGTAATTATTGCAGTGTAATGTAAATGAAGTAAAACATTATTTTTTTTTCTTTAACTAGAGGGAGTGAAGGAAAGGTGAAAATACATATTCATTTATGACTGATGGAAGGGTGAAAAGCCAAAACCTAGTAATTCTGGAGGTTTAAAATGTTCCGTGATTAACTCAAGTACGCAAACTAGACTGTCATTGTAATTTGAGTAGGAAAACTACTACTACCCAGAAACATATCCTACAAAATCAATACATATTTGCTTATCAACAGAAACTCATAAAGATCGACAGTGCTCTGACACTATAACTATGATTAAAAATATGAAAAACAGCAATAAAAATCTGAGTCCTAATGATATGAAGAATTCAGTCAAGCAAAATTAGTGCAAGCTTTAAGCCTTGGCAACTAACAAGCAATGAAAAAATTCAGAATTATGTCATTCCACAAGATCTTCCTAGTACATTCAAGGAAGAGAATGACATTGAAGTTGGCCTGGTTGCATAAAGCCCTCTGCTGCCAGGAACATTGTTATTTGTTGTCAAGGCTACTGGCTTTGTCCTTGAGCTCTTGTTCATTGTGGACTGTAGATAACTGCTGCGCAGGAAAGACTTTCATCTACATCATTAAAAGCAGAGTGTGGTTGTTGTTTGTGTTTGGTTGCTGAGAGCAATGGTTTTGCTTTAAGCAGAGATGTATTCAATAACTAAATCTCTCCTGGGTGCAGATTTTGCTTCTGATTACTATCTGGAGATGCAGTGGTTCCTAACATTTCTCTGCACTGGAAGCTTCTCTCTGAAGGCTGATTCCTGCCAGCCACCAGGTCTGGACTCGCTGCAGTGCCACACCCTTATCTCCTACATAGTTTTTCAGAGTAAAGACTCTGGCATTGGAAAAGAAACAGCAGAACAAGGTGCAGATTAAATTAGAGAATGGTACCTACTAGGTGGCCACATGAGGTCACCCTGCTATGATTGCCTTCTTGGTTGTTTCTCCTGAGGTGGACTAGAAGAGGTCTTTTACTAATTTCAGATAAGTTGGAAACAAGAAAAATGAAACTTTTGCTTTTTGATTCTAAAGAGGTTTAGACAACGCCGCAAAAGTCTACAGTGATGGAAAAAGGAGTTTCCTGATTAGGAATGTCTCTGCCAAATATTAATTTTTATCGTTCCAGAGGGACCTTTCAAAGATATGTGAAGATATAGACACCTCAGAGATTAATCGAATGAATCAAATGTTATTAACTTTAGATAGCATGTTGATGAAAATAATTCCACTTTTTATCAGATGTGATGGAGAAAAAGATTAAGTTTGAAAACTGTGTTTTTAAGTGATATATCTCCCTAACCAGGGGAAATTAAAGGAGAATGACTTCAGAAGCAAAGATAATGATAATTGCGGACAATTGTTACTATGTTACTGGGAAGAGACGCAGTGTTCAGGTTGATCTTTGAACAACTCAAGTACTGTTGCCTAGGTAGCAAAAATAATCCAATCTTTAATTCCTACAGTAAATGTCATTTCATTTTAGAAATGCTCTTAGGGTTTTATTCTTCGGTTTCAGTGTTTTTGTTTTTGTTTTTTGTTTTCCCCTGAATTAAACATGAAATGGTCTGAGGCATTGTATTTCTAGCCTTGGAGGAACCTAAAACTAAAGTTATACACAACTGTAGAAAGAAAATAACTGGCAAATCACTAATCACAATAATGGTTCAGTTTACTGCTGCCTTTGAATTGCATAAGGTGACATCTTCTAGGTCTGGAGTCCCCTCACCTTTCCAAAAAATGATTGAAATTGACTCACATATCCAAAAGCGATTGGAGAGTAAGAGAAATGTAGTTTAAAGGTTTGTGAGAAGAATGTTTAAATTTAAATTAGCACATAGCTATCAGAGTTGTTTACAGTCTGCACTTGGAAAGTGTGTGATGTATTTCTCCTTCAGCCAAAGTAACCACGGTATTACATGTGAATTCTGGTGACCAGGTCTGTATCAAAGGCAGTAGTGGGTTATCTTGAACTTCAGTCCTGGTGTCATCACCACCATTTTTCCTATTTGTTTATGAAATTAAGTATAGTTATTTAATTTATTTGGCCGTCACTTTCCCTTTTAGTAAACTGGAGATTGTGAACCTTAGCCAACTTTGAAATGTGAAGAGAGTTATATGCATTAGTACCATGACAAGTATTGTAATGCTTCAGATCTCCTCTCACCAAGAAGAGTGAAAAGGCATCTTAGGTTATTTTGTGATAATTAACAACAAATTGTCAAACTTAAGTTACATGGTATCAATAAATCATAAAGTAGTTCTTCTCTTAATCCCTCATAGATTGTTATAAATTTATTTTAATGAATGGTAAATTATTATAATATTGAGAGCTTTCTGTATATAATTACTTTTCAGAAAAAGGAATACCTTTTATGGATTGGCTACAACTTTGCTTAAAAAAGGAAACATTTAGATCTTCAGCTTTAGCATTCCAGCTATACCACTTTGAAGCACGGATTTCCATAAAAATAATAAGCAGTGTTGTCATTGCTATACCTCCTGTCAGTATCTCATGCTTGGTCAAGTGTGTTCATCAAGGTTCTTGTTGTCTTGAAATATGACTGCTGTAACATCGTGGTGGCTTCTCTCAGATAATGCAGCTGTCTTGAGCTCTCACATGTGAGGAAAAAAAAATACATCCATAGCCCTCTGAAGAACCCTTATAAAAAATTGTTTCTAATTAGATAGATATAATAGAGAGTACCAGAGGGATTTGTTCATTGTCACAGACCTTCAGAGCTGAATTTCTGTAAGTCTGCTGAAGCACACAGACAACAAGAGGCATTTGTGACTGCATGTGATCCAGAGAGATAAGAGATAGTTTAGATCTGAAGCACCTGAAATAAGAAGCAGTGGGAAGCAGAAGCATCCTTGTATTTCAAGATAATTATATTCAGAGTTTATCCGCAGAATTCAGGCAGCAAACACTTATATAACATTTCAAAAGGAAGCAATTTAAAAATACAGTTAAAAGATATTTTTAAACCTCATCTGTAGTCCAATTATAGCAGATGATTATTAAAAAAAGTATATCTAAAAGACAAATTTTCCTTTTAGAGAGGATGGAGATGTGGTTGCAACAGGAAATAGACTATATAACAGCAAAGAGTACTTTCATTTCTTCATATAAACATACGATAGTTTACTAGAAGCAGCTCCAACGTGCCTTGGAATTTTATGCTAACTGTGCTGTGCATAGGGGCTTTTTCACAGTATTTAGAATCAAGTGAAAAAAGGCATGATCAAGTTTTGCTATTAATGGATTTTGAAATACAGTAACTTAATTCAAAATAATGTACTTAACATTTCTTAAAAATAAAAATAAAAATAAAAAAAAAACAAATCTGAGGCATTAGAGGTATTGAATCTGATGCGAAACAGCGCTTCAAAGAGAAATGCAAGAGGAATCCTACATAAGTTTTCACTGAATTTAGAGAATGAGACTGTTATTCGTGACAAACCATGGTTAGATATATACTATCTACCTCTTACAAAATTATATAGTCTGAAGTGTTGTCTGCTTCATCAGATGGTGATGTAAGACAAAGGAGAGCAGAAAAATCCCAATAATGCTGAACATAATTGGGAACGGTGGCTTAGCAAAATTTAACTAGATCATTTTGTAGAAAAGAAAGCCAAACATTAATTCTGTAAGTACTTGACAGAAATGGGTTGCTAATATAAAATGAGGAAATAACCTTCAGCTGTAACAGGTAGGGAATAATGTCACTTCTTTGTCATTGTATTTCACTCGTAAACAGTACCATGAATGTAATGAAATTAGAAAACATGCATAGTTGAATTATGAATAACTAGAGGATAGTAACAACAATCATTAGAAAAACATCTGTACATCCTAAGGTTGTTAAAGTTGTTGCTCTTAATAGTAGCAACAGCAGCACGAACTTTGTTACCCGTGATCCTCCAGCAGTACAGAAAGGAAATGTGTAGTTTCCAGTCCCACTACATAAGGCCGCCTGAATAGAAAGTAGTATTAAAATATTGGACAAAAGGAGAAAAAAATATACTTCATTACTCACATGAATATACATGAATAAGAATTCCAGTAACCACCAGTGAACAAATTTTGAGCATGAATACGCATGCTATAAATTGTAGTTAAAAATAAAGGCAACCAAAAAGAAAATGGCAGTTAAAAACACAGTTTGCTCCTGAGGGTGTTGAATAATGTTGAACTGTGGTTTGGAATATCACAAAATGTGTTTATACATGTCACTGTCACAACTGAGGAAAATCTCTATGCATTTTGTAGAAATAACCAAAACATTTGTAAATATTCTTGAGAATAAAACTAAAGTGCTGTGAAGTACAGTAACTACTTCAACAATATACTGTTTTTTTCTAAGTTAGAGTCATGTAACCATTTAATAAACAGTTCTGTGCTTCTCATGTATAATTGATAATTACATGCCTGTCTTGGAAAAGCAATAATCATAGAATTTGAGTCATTTGAGCAACAATCACAGAGTATCTCAAGTTGGAAGGGACCCACAAGGGTCATCAAGTCCAACCCCTGGCTCCACATAGAACCACCCAAAATCCAAACCCTGTGTCTGAGAGCATTGTCCCAGCACTCCATGAACTCCAGAAGCTTGGGGCCATGCCCACTGCCCTCTGAGGCAGAGCCTTTTTCTAACCCCCACTTGCCCCTCCCCTGACACAGCTCCATGTTGTTCCCTTGGCACTGTCACAGAGAGCAGAACAATAAGAGATTGAGATTAGTCTCATGTCTGTACATTAGGTCTATGATCTGATTTATCAGATACAGATTTTCTGGTGTGTACTCATTACTTGGTCACATAGTACTCATGCCAGACTGTGTCTATGGAAGACAAGAACTTATTCTTGATTCTCTTTTATATGTAACGTTTTATTCATATGTGCAGTATCTACTGTCCATTTTTGAGATGGACTGAACTGAGGGTCTAACAAAATACTGTTAATTCAGCTGACTATTAAATTACTGATGCATCATTTCTCTCTTCCTCTTCTACAGTATGCTGTCTGGCTGATCCTTTGGGTTTCATGGAACGTGTTTGTTATCTGCTTCTATTTGGAGGCTGGAGACCTGTCAAAGGTAATTTACCATCAGATACATTTAAGTCATGGGTACTGTGTTAACGTGCTTCAGTTCAGAAGATGTCTTGTGTATAATGACTGGGGTAGTATGATAGAAATTTAGAGTATTCTGGATATGTTTGGAAGTTCACTCCAAGATACCTTCTGATGCCCACAAAAACAATGGCTTGTATCTTTTAAAGGAAAACTATGTCACTTGTTTTCATTCCTTGTTTGAAATAGAATTTGCAACACAAAATTCATCTAGATGAGAGACGCAAGATAGCGATTTCACAAATACAAAAGATTATTATCTCAAGAATAAACTTTTTTTTAATTTTTATTTTTATTTTATACTATTCAGCTTGCTTTTACTTAGCTGGATTCCTTCCAGGGGTCTTGTACCACACACAATAATTATAAAACAAAGTATCATCTATCATTAAAATGTAAATTGAAGTCCAAGAATAGATTATTATTTGACTCTAGAAATGTTTTTTTTAACTTTGTACTTCTCATACAAATGTTATGACTGAAGACTTCAATACAGTAAAAAAAAAAAAAAAAAAAAAACTGCAGGAAAAACATTATATTTTAAGAATGACGTATTTATAGGGTTTTGTTGACACTTTAAGTGATAATACATAATGTGGTAATTGTTAATGCACTCAAACCAGCATCTGAAATCAAAACCCTCACTTTCTAAAGTGAGCCCAGAGGGCTGGCAAATGATGGGATAAAAGATTAGCAGTGGTAATAAGCTTTGACTTAGTCTAAATATTACAGCCCATGCTGAGTTATACTCACAGTGGCGTGAACTGACCATTGAAGAGAATCCTACTTGTGAAAGAAATTACGTTCTTCTCTCAACTCAAATATTTAATTGCCTTTCCTGATTAAAGGGAGTTTAGCCCAACTGTAAATTACAGATGTAATTCTCTGATCCTTTGCGAGTTACTGATGTCTTATCATGCAGTTGACGCTTTTATAGGAAAAGTGAATAAGGTAAAGACACTTTAATATTTATATTTTCTATGAAATCATCCTCAAATTGAAAAGAAAAAAAAAAAAGAAAAAAAAGCTAGAAAGTGGGAGTGGGATCATTTAGGCTCATGTTTTCTGTGTCTTGAGAAGAATGCCATTTCCTGAGGGTATGTTTTGCAGGTAAACCAGTGTTACACTTTTTGGGGTTTATCCCTTCAGATAAGAGCAATCTCATTAAGATCTTGGCAAAAATGTAGTAAATACAAGAATTTGCACATGGTGTCTTTTATTGGCTCAAAAATGTTTTCTTTACTGCTAAGTGAAATGATGTTTGTAACAAACCCAGCACCTGTTGTACAGTTACACTCAACCCATCTTCTTCATCTGCTCATTTCAACCACCTGCGTTGTTTAACTTATAAATGCTGGGATGCTCATAATGTTTTGGGAAGTGAAAGGGGGGTGGGAAGGAAAGGAAAAACTAAAAACACCTGTTTGACAGTATTTTAATTATAATAAGATTAGTTTAAGAATGCTGGAAAGTGCTGCTTGGAATAAGGTCAGGCCTGAAAACAATGCCTACACCTGGAACTGTTTTCTTCCCAAGACCTGAACTGTGTGATCTGGTCTTTTTCAAACAACCATGGGCTTCAGGGATATATTTGGCTGCAGTTAAACTGTTTATTTGGTCTATAGAGGCATTATTTACTTTGATGTGATCTGCCTGAAAATATCCGGTCGAGTACATTTCTCCTCTTCAGAGGGTTTTTAGGCCAATAGCATGACTGAAGAGAGGAAGAAGTAAAAATATACTGAAAATGGATTTAGGAAATGGTTATAGATTGACTCATTGTCTACAGAAGCCCTAATTCACATGTGAAACAACTTTCTCTTCTCCTTTCCAGCTGCGTGTGGCACACTAAAATTTCTCCAAATAATCAAATCTTTTGCAATATCTAGGGCCTAGAAATGTGTACAATAGAAAGACAACCAATTATTTGCACAGACAAAACATATTCTCATATTATAGATCTTTAAAAGGCTCCAACTGTTTAATATAAGTAGACATCTAACAAAACTCATCATTTTTATCTTTGTTTCTCAGTTATACTCACAGGTCTTGCACTGAATCTTTATTATTTATATTTTCATCAGAGAATAACTGCAGCTTAAAATCTGTAATGGTACTCCCATGTATTTTTTTTTATGTTTGAAATGGCACATAGAACCTTGAAAAAAGCTCGTGGTCTGAAATGGTTCTAAACAGAGAATAAAAAATAACCTTTAAGTAAGTACCAGAGGGATGCCTCTGAGGCTGTAAACCATAAGAGAGGAGCCTGCACAGCATGGTTTTAGGAATTGATAAGTTAAAATTACAGCCTAATAATAGTTCAACTGGGTATAGTTTATTTTGATATGTATAATTTATAGCTTTCTGCCAAGGAAAAGAAAATCTGTTTTTTCCCAAAATTTTGAGAACAGCTTTTATTCTGTGTGTACATATACAAAATTTTCCACCATTATCTACTGGTACAATAGAGAAATCTTACTTAAATTGTTAATATACCTTATTAAAATACACTTGCTTCATCCCTTTTTAAACAAGTTGTGTAGACGGGAGATCATGACATTTTTGTGGCTTTCCTTTATTACAATGAAATGGGCCTGTAAGGACTCAGAAATTTTTGGAACTATAAGATAGTGTTGTCTGAAGAGGCTGAGAAGGCTCAAGGCTCATTAGTGAACAGCCGTGCAAATCTGTTTACATGCTACACCATTACATTCGTATATATGCTGTGGAAAATGGCATCACTAAGTATTTTCTATCTTTCAGGCATGGTTAATGCCTTTGCTTATACTCTTTCACGGCAAGCTGCAATATTTATGTTTGAGAAGGTTTCTAACAAAGAAAATTTAATCAGTTGTTCTTAACCTTGGTTATTATGTGGTTCTGTGAATGAATAACTGGAGAAACCACTTCTGAGACTTACTTTTCAGAATCGCACTTCAATAATATTTAATTAGTCTGTGTGTTGCTATGATTTTTGGTGATTGCTGTCCTCAGTAAAAGTATGACTTTAAGCCCTTTCAGGATCTTTAAGTAGTCATATTTATTTTGGCCTGTGGCTAAGTCAGTGTGGCATATGAAAAGCATAACCTTTCATCTTAAATGGAACAAATCTGAAGTACACTAGTGAAATGAAAAAAGGAAAAATAATAGAAAGCATATAAGAGAAACTGGTGATTCGATGACTTGTTTAAATATACCAGGAAAGAAAACAAGGAACTAGATTCAGCTGTCTTGGAAGAAAAATAGAAAACATTAAAAAAAAAAAAAAAAAAAAAAAAAAAAAAAAAAAA
>PPHD01014496.1:5151-16658 GCA_002909625.1 Bambusicola thoracicus
CTTTTTTTTTTTTTTTTTTTGTACCTTCTGGAGGAATACATCTGTAAAACATACATATTTATATGCAATATAAATATCTAAGTGCATATATATGAAAAATGCATAGATATTTTTCCCTGCCTCTTCTATCTTTTGCATTGCAATGGAGAAATACAGCATGACTGAAAATATATTTGGACAAATACGCCCTGGCTCTACAGAATAGTGTCAGACTTGGCTGGTTCCAGAATTATTACAATTTGGGCAAAACAAAGGAAACTATTGACTGTGCTTATCCATCCCCAGTAATCCATAGCTGGACACAGGCTGTTAGGCAGCTGGCTCGTGCTTCCTCCAGCAGTTCATGAGACCTGGCCTGCAGATTCTGCTGACAAAATGCATGCTGCAGCCATGCCTTGCTTTCTGTTCTCCTACATAATCTCTCCTTTGCTCTACCCAGCTCATCTTCCCTTTCAGGCTGTACTGCAGGCACAGATGTGGGAAACCAGGGTGACCTGGTTCTTTGCATTGCACTCATCCAGATTTTATTTTATTTTATGATGATACTCAGCCACCTGCCTGGGAACAAGCCCCAGAATACTATTTTTGTTGGCTTTTAGTGTTAACGTTTCATTTCCCCACTGAACTGAAGGGTACCTACTACTTAGGCTACGATGCAAATGCTACGTGGCAAATGGCCACACTATGGCTATCAAGCACGAGGTGACATTTTATGTGGCTACCAATGGTGAGCATTAAACCCAACGTATCATATATTGGTAGCAGAATCGTAAAGATGGCCTGGAAGGTGATGGGCAGGCCCTGCAGTGCGCTGACGGTGTCACATGTCAACCCAAGAAGGCTGATACATCCCTCTTATGCATGATGCATGCCCTTGAATTCCTGAGCAGTGCTTCTTTAGGAGAAGCACCTACCTGCTGCTAAATACACTGTTATTTAGAGAATTGTCTCAGTTCAGCATCATTTATATTTTCCTTTAGATGCAGCTACCATCTGCTGCTCTGTTTCCTTTTCCCTTCTATCATGGCATGTAATTACCATACTCCTAAGCATTTCTTCTCCTGTTCCTTTGCACTACAAGCTTTGCTTCAGTTGGTTTCTGTCTTTAGCTTGCTTAAAACCTGCAATTGTTAGGAAACAGTTAATGAGATCAACAGCAATGTTTGGTGCTGCACAGATCTTTCTGAAATGGATTAAACAAGGACTGATGAAGCACTGAAAGCAGTCTTTATATCAGAAAAACGGAAGGCTGTTGACTCTCATGGCATCCTTTCCTTCTGAATCCACACTATGCAGGAGGATCTTTTTCAACAATGATTGTTGTAATTGTCAACATTTTAAGCACCTGTTTTTCATAATTACTATTCTAACCTCCAGAATATCCTGGAATTTTTAGCATCTGTAATTGCTGAGAGGCAGACCTGACAATCAACACCAGCATGAGAGCTGTGCTTTGCTCAGAGCAGTGACCGACTCAATTTGGGCAGAACACGGAGAAAGGGGGAGAGCCAGCAGCAGCTCTGTCCTGGGACTGTGGCACGAGGTGTTGGAAGGAGCCTTGTCCCCATACCCATAAAGAGGTATGACATATATCCATAAGAGGTCACCATCCCTGGAGGTGTTCCAGACCCATGGGGATGTGGCACTGAGGGATATGGGGGCATAGTGGGGGTGGGCTGGAGTTGGCCTTGTGGATCCCAGAAGTCTTTTCCAACAACTAAGGCAGCCTAACAGTACTCATCCAAATGCAGGGATACTTATCTCTCTTTCCCAAGCTGACTTAAAAATAACACTGAGAACACTGCAGTCTATCAGGGATTCAACTAACAGTTTACATATAACATAAATGTTGTATTTTATGTATACATTATTTATGAAATAACATCTTAGGCTTACTACTGTAGAGTGTTGAGAGACAAAAAACTAAGATTTTAAGCAAATCTTTGGTAAGCAAAGTTTTGAAAATGTAGCTTGTTGAATTTTTTTTCCTATTTCATCATCTGCTGCAGTCTTTTCAAAAAATATCATATGACACTTGCTCTTGATTTATCAGCAGCTTGGAAACAGTGCAACCAAATTGTGCCAAGGTGCATAAAGTGTCCTATTGTGCAAGTGTTTATCCACTTCAAGGGCGTTTTGCTGGAGAAAAGAACTGGGGAACTTTCTTCTTATCTCTGAAAGTTTCCTTCTTATTTTTAGTGTCTCTTAAATAGAGCTTTAACTCTTCAAATTCTCATCTGTTAAAGTGTTTCCTGCCACAACTACACATGCATAAAATAGATTGAGAGCTATAGAGTTTGCATCAAGGTTTACAGCAGAGATATTACAGAGATTAATCTAATAGCAGGGATCATAAAATTGAAATAGTCTGGAGAGGATAGATTTGTGGAACAGCCATCACTGGGGTCATCATGTGCTGGTGCTGGATTTGTTCTAACTGAGCCCACCTGAGGGCAGAAGCCCCAAATGCCCAATTTGCTACAACATTTTCTTTACCAATTATTTTCTTTGCTCATCTCCAAATCATAGCAGCTGGAAATGATTCTGTTAGCATACACATGGCAGATCAGCCATCAGCCAGATCGTAAATCTGGTGTTTATGCTTCATGGGCAAAGAGGGAATTTGATAACTCAGTTTCTTTAGATCCAAGACTTCACTTGGAATGCTTCACCCATCCGATTGCTTCAGATTCTTTCTTAAGAATCTACTGCTGTCATCTGCTGTCCCATTTTACTTTAAATACTTCCTTACCGTCCTATGAGAATTTCAACTGTTTGGGATTACTCATGCTCACAACAGAAGCATAACAAAAGACAAAAACTATGTGCTGGGATTGTACAGCAGCACTTCAGATATTATCCATAAGCTTTGGTTGAAACTCAGCAAATTTATGGGAAGATGTTACAACATCAGGTGATACCACATAAATAGGTATCATACTGTGTCCAACGTGAGTTTTCTGAACTACCTTCTGGAAATGCAGGTCTCTATTGACTGGAAATGCAGTCCTAGGCACTAGACATGACTAGTTGCCACTGGCAGAGCAGCAAAGCTTGCTGCTGAGAAGTAGCCTACAACATAGACTCTCTTAAACAGGGATGAAGGCTCTCATGCAAGTGTATGTTCAGCAGAGCAGATTATATAAATTTATTGAGAAGGTGTAAAGAAAATCATCTTCCCAAGCGATTGAAACACACGGTTTCCTAAAAGTCTCTGTGAAATATTTATGGTTACTGGCAGCTCTTAAGCTGAATAAGAAACAGAAAACATACTTAACACATGTTGATCCTTCTTGTGTCCATTTGAATGATGACCACTCTGAGTGGTGGTTTGAGGACAGAGTGGCATAGGTGATAATGTGGAGGGATGTCTCTTGCAAGAGAGGTGCCAAGGGAGAGCCTGACCTGGAGCCAGGACCCTGCCTATGTTCTGTGCCCTATGGAGACCCTGGGACCCCACGTGAGCAATCCTGAACGGTATTTGTGTAATATTCTTTTTCTCTGGAATCCTTTTTCCTTCTGTTCGTACAATGCTAAACACAGCTAGCTGCTTATCTACTCCTAGATAATTGTGTTTGATTTCCTTCCTTTCATTGTATTTTTCATTAGAGTCTTTCTGTCAAAAATACATTGGGAAAACAGGGAGAGTGATGCTAACAGATGAGAGATGACACTGATGCTTGCATGGCACATCTGGACATGTCTGCTGGAAAACCATGCAATGGCCCATAAACCAGTCAGTGGCTCGCAACCTTTCCTTCTCAGAAAGAGTGATGAGGCATTGGTACCACTCTGCCAATGGAGTGGTGGGGTCACCATCCCTGGAGGTGTTCCACAGCCGTGGAGATGTGGCACTGAGGGATCTGGGCAGTGGGCATTGTGGAGGTGGGCTGGGCAGTGGGTTTGGGAATCTGAGAGGTCTTTTCCAACCTTCGTGATTCTATGAAATCTACTGCCTGAGCTGACCAGTCAGACGGTGTTTTCATGCTCTAAATTGATATCTGGAGCTTTCTATCTGCATTGACCTCAGTATAAATTAATGTGTCCATGAGCTGAACATCATGAATAAATTATTTTCCCCATCCTGCCCTGCCAGGCTTTCTGAGATAATTGTGTCTCAACACCAATGCTCACAAACCCACACACAGCATCCTCACAGCACCGCCCGCATGTGTGAGAAGGGAAAGAGTGCACACCAAAAGACAGACAGAAACTGAGTGCTGAGCAGCTTAAATAAGGGGGAAAATGGGAACCATTGGCATAGCACAAAGTAATCATAATGGTCAAATCTGAAATTATTCAGTGCCTGAGAATGCTGAGCTCATCTGGAGGTCTCTTCTGCTTTTCTACACCCACAGGGGAAGGAAAAGAATCATTGAGAGTCCTCATTTATTCACTGGAGTGCAATTTAATCTTCAGCTCAAATCACAGTCTAGAGATTGCAGGAAGAAGTCTGGGGATATTTGTGTCCATTTCAACGAGCTGTATTCAAGGTATCAAGGAAAGTTTAAGGACCAAAGGTATCATGACTAAATAAATGCATAACGTATTAAGGTTCTCTAATTATTTCCCCTTTGTGTTGCTTGGAAGCACAGTGAAGTAATATTCTATTGCAGTCGACTTTATTGATTTCGACTTCAGCTGAATTTTGGAAATCAATGATTGGGGCAGATCATTGCCATGGTTTTGCAGGCTTTTACTTTTGCAACAACGAAATGAAACAGACTGTTTAAAATGTAAAGTTTTATATAAAAAAATAGCTCACACGAAGTCATTTAATCATAATCACATTTCATTAACAGTAAATATAACAAAAATCACAATATACATATATAGTACTTATTTATTTATATGTTACTTTGTATTAGCCATTAACTTTATGTAATAAAAATATATTACAACATTTGATATGTATTCACAAAGCACAAGCCATTGTAAACAGAATAGGCAGCACAGGCCCCTTATTCAAAAATCTGCAGTCAGGATTAAAATTTATTGTCCCGTATGCCTTTCAACTGTATTAATACAACAGAACTTCATGTTTCTGTCCTTACACGACAGAATGCATATCTCTGAAATATACATTGGGAATTGATAACAGTTTAGCTTACTTGGGACTTCAAAGTTCCATGGTCCATTTTGACCCATGGAACTCTTGAGTATCTTATTGTTACATGTTGGTCTGTGCATCACTCTACCCATGCTTTCATATTGCCTTTTCTCCTCACGTATAAATAGCCCCATAAATTACAACTCATTGTTATACAAATAAAATAAAATAAATTATAATAATATAGTTGAAACATGCTCTACCTACAGCATTTATTGTTAATGCTATTTCAGAACTATCCTTCTGCAGACTGACTAGGTGCTAAGAAGTAGAAAACCATGTATTTTTGATATCTCAAAGCAAACCAAAAAGGTTTAAAATACTCAGGTCAGACCATTTTAAATGTCTTATCCTATGGATGGTCCTTACACATCCAAGCAATCCCACTGTCCTTCTCGCAAGGGTTTGTAAAGAAAGTCCCTTTTAACTTTTTTTAAAGCAAATAATCATCTGATAATCTTATCTAGAGGAAAAGATTGAACTGCATCTATTGAGACTGATAATACATCACTTATCTGCAAGAATTCAGAAGGGAATGATTAATGATTGCCAAATATATGAGATTTTTTAATCCTAAAATGACATGAAGAACATAAAAAAATATGAAAAAATTCAAGGTTTACAAAAATGCTCTGTGTAGAAATAAAGGTAAATCAAGGCACCTTTTAGTTATCTATTTCTATTTTCCAAGGCAATTTGTGATAATGGTTTTTCAAATGTTATTATCTATCTGGGAAGCCCTATGGCTTCTATTATAAATGACCCATCACACCCTGTGGCTGATGCAGGTAGGATTTTATGGTCAGAGAAGCAGTGTAAACCACTATGAATCCAATAGGTTGTTTTTTTAATTGTGTTCCAGGACTCAAGATCAAATAGGTGCAAAATGACTGAATAGGACTATCTCTGGTGGCCAACAAGGAGAGGGACACAGCCACGTTTGCACACTGGATCACACTGTGTTCCCACTGGCATCCTGCTAGGATGCACTGGCGCTACATTTGAAAGCATTTGTTTCCCTCTTCCTTAGGAGAATGATCTTGCTGGATCAGATCTCAGGAGGATGGAGGATCTCAGTTTCCTTTTTTGCTATTTCTGCAATCTTTAAACACAGGTTTGTTTCAAAGCTGTAATTTTATAACTACAGTGATGAGAAAAGTTTCCCAACTTTCAGTAAGCTCCAAATGGAGATCCTTTTCCTAACATATCTTTGAGGATTGTTAATCAGCCGTGCGTACTCATGCCTTTGGGAGTGCTGTAACCATGTACGATCTTCTTCAACAGAACAGACATATTTTGCTATATAATTATCACACGTGCACTCTGTCATACAGCAGATACGTTTGCTTCTCAACACACAAAGTTCTGAATTGCACTTACAGTCTAAAGGGCTAACCATCTCCGTTATAAATATAGACATATATAGGAAACCATAGCATCTCGTTCATTAGATCAGCATCATTTGCTTAAAAGCCAACAATTCTAAATACATATTTACATGATACACATCAGGACTACAGGTAAGACGTAGACATTTTACAAACACTGCAGCAGCTCTTATCTCCATGTAAACTTTTATACCTCCTAACAAGGACAGCTGTCTGTTTGAGAAGGATGGTTTTCATAGAGAAACTTCATCAGAGATTCTGAGATATAATAAGTGCTCTGAATTAAAGCGTAAAATGCAAATTAAAAAATATAGTAATAAATTTAAGGCTAAAATGTTATTATTGTCTCACCTCTTCAGGCTCGAGTAGCTTATATAGTCCCTGAATCTACAAACAAGGAAGCCTATGTTTAGAGCTAACTACCCAGGGCCTCCTAAAGCAAACATCATAGGATCCACCGGCCTAACTGAGCTTTCTGTGCTGAACGTGGTATGCAGTAATGTACTGAGATTATTAGGGCCAAGTAGCAACAATCTGACATAGGCATGAAGCCTCTGGTGTTGAACATAAGTTTCATTTAATCAGAAGAAGATGAGGGAGATGATAGTCCTGGGAGCAGTAGAAAGTGAGTGATTTCCAATGGGCTGTTTCAAAGCATTCACTGCACAATGGACTGGACAAGATGCTTAGAGACCTCAGAGCCTTTCTTTAGTATTAAGAGGTGGTGAAGGAACTATGAGAATTTAGGCAAGTAAATCAAGGAAAAGCTTTCTTCACACAAATGACCTGAGCCTCTGGGGCTTTAAGAATTAGGTTGTCTGCCTCCCAGAGCAAGACTCATCCAGGTGGAGCTGGTTTCAGGCCATCAGTGTAAGGCTTTCCCACACATCCCACCTGAAAACTATTTAAGCCTTCCCAAGCTAGCAAATACTCTTCTATGGAGACTGTGCTGCTTGGTGACACTTGGATTCCTCCGTGGCAGCTACTGAGCCTTGAGAGAAATGCTGTCTTCTGGGGTAAGTGGATGGCTGAGAGGTCTGGTGTGCTCCTGGCTTGGAAGCAGGTTATTAGGAAAAGGACCGCTACAGCCAGGGTAATGCGTATTGCTGCAACAGCAGCAGAGTAAGGATAAGAGTTCCCGAACTTTCTGGCCCCAAGACTCTCAATCACATTTTTGACCCAGTTTGGTAACCTCTGAAGTTGTACTGATACAGTTGTTTTTGATGTCAAGTTTAAACCCCAATTAATTGCTAGGAAGACTTTATTTTTGATGTGGACTGGTATCGTAAGACATGATGTTGTAAGAAGTATGGCTTGGAGTCATCAAAAACATAATTTTGAAGATCTTTTACCCTCAAAAAGGGGCAACAATGGGCATAGACCTGACTTACAGATGGGTCTTGCAGCTGCCTAACACTGCAAGTGGGTGCTTACGCTCACAAGGAACTCAATAAATCCTGTTTACATCTTGCCATGTGTAAATACCTTTGAAGACGTGGCCTTACGCATCTAGAAGTCAGATGTATAAAACCTGGATTTAGTTATCTAATAGGACTGAATCATCAACTGAAACAATAGTTAAGTTGATTTACGTCTGGAGGTGGATTTGGTTACTCAATAATTTGGATTTGGTTACTCAATAAGCTCATTTCATTCTCCTATGCATTCTGCCAAAAGGATTTACTTAAATCTTCACATCCAAACTGGATTAAAAATGTAACACAAAATGGTGTTCACAACTATGGCTCTGAAATCATATAAATAATATATGGTTGTAAAATGAACAGCAGGAAAAGCTCAGGACCTGCAAAATGACATATTGGGTTAAATACTTTTAATTATTTGCCAATGTTCTGCCTGTCAAACTTTCAAGATAGGAAGAAAATGTTAATTGAACATGCATGTGAGGAATAGATATCGCATAAGGATTGCAGATACCACCAAACAGACAACTGCATATTGCCTAAGCAGCTGCACAAGCTTTGCACATGCAGTTCCATATTTTGGGCACATTGTAGCTGTAATTTACAACATTATTCAAAAACATTTAAATAACAAATGGAAATCCCACCCCTCACACACACCCTCTCAAGGGCATTTGACAAGAGAGCAGTTCTGACTGACGAGCAGAGATAATGAAGTATTGAGCATTATGTTTGCCATCGTTATTCTAACTCACTGGAGTGAAAGTGTTGTATAGTACATATAATACTCAGCAGACACGTTAGTCATAGCTACATTCATCACTTAGACATACATTTCAGAAAATTTTGCTGGTTGCCTATAAGAACTCAGCTGAATAGCTAGCACTTAACGAGCCACAGTATCATATTTCTATCTCTTATAAAATGTCATTTGAAAATGTTAGGGTATTATTTTTATTTGTATATGGAGTCAGTTTGTCAAGCGCCAGCATGCACAGCTCCCGCTTGCTTCAGATGGTAGAAATATGACAATGTGTCAGAGATCTGATGTAAGTGAGGGGAAATTATGTTTATTCTCTGCTATGAGATTAATTCTGGAAGAAAGGCACAATGAAAGAAAGACAAAGCTTTAAACGCATACAAGGGGAGAGATTTATTGCTCATGGTGACACATAAATCAACCAGGGACTGACTGTGATACACAGTCTAATGCTATATTCTTCTCCACCTTTTACCAGTCATTCTAAGGACAGCTTTTTTTTTTCCTGGGAAATTATTTTTCTCTATTGGAATAATGGATTGAAAATGTGAAACCCCTCTGGGGCTGGGTTTATCAACATGCAAACGTTCCCTTGACTAGGCAGCAACCCACTGTTTAAACTGACAATGCTTATGGACTTCAACCATCACCCTGTTCTAATTTGCTTACATAGAAAGGATCTTAGTCAAATACATAACATCTTGGTATGATGCATTTTACCTTTTTAAGCTCACTAATAATCACAGAATCAGAGAATGGCTTGGGTGGGAAGGGACCTCATGCACTGCCACCAACCTCCATTTAATACTAGACCAGGCTGCCCAGGGCCCCATCCAACCTGGCCTTGAACACATCCAGGGACACAACCTCTCTGGGCAGCTGTTCCAGCACCTCACCACTCCCATAGTAAAGAACTTCCACCTGACATCCTTCCCTCCTTCAACTTAAAACCATTTCCCCTTGTCCTGCTGTTATCTACTCTTTGAAAGACTTGACTCCCCTTCTGTGTATAGGCTTCCTTTAGGTACTGGAAGGCTGCAATGAGGTCAACCCACAGCCTTCTCTTCTCCAGGCTGAACAAGCCCAGCTCCCTCATCCTGTCTTCATAGGGGAGGTGCTCAGCCCTCTGATCATCTTTGTGGCCTTCCCCTGGGCCCTCTCCAACAGCATTGTAATATCCTTTCAGGATACAACGAAGTCGTCCAAACAACTTGAATTTTGTAAGAAACAAGTATCAAACTGGGTCTTCTTATCGACTGCACCTGAGAAAATTACATTAAGCCTAACAAGTCCAATGGTTAAGATGAGGTAGACAATGTAACATGACGAATGGCTAACCTTGAACACAGTGTTGGCAAAGCTTAGATCCCATGACTATATTTGTGCATGTATTTTATTTCGTTTATCCTGTAGTTTTATAACTAAACTGGATAGCTAAGCTGAAGACTTTTATTTACATGGCTGTTACTGATCTTTATTCTATTAAATCTTGCATTTACAAAGCAGGTGGCGATGAGATTAACATTAGATTATCATTTTCCTTGCAGCTGGGATATCATGCCAGGGAATGGGGCTAAGGCGAGGCTCTGCACACCAGCACCTGAGCTATTACCCCAAATATGTTGACTTTGGGGTTCACCAAGTTACCTATCCAGATTTTGAATTGATGGTGAGAAACTCCAACAGTGGGCGCTTTTTGCAAGGCATGAAGGCAATTGTTGTCATAATCTCTGTTGTGTTAAAGGACAAATATTCAGGGTGGAACTTGTAAAACAGAGTATGCCGAGGTTTGCAAAGTGATTGATGTTGGTTATTTATCATAAATGAAGCAGAATATACTAATTTAGCTACTTCCTCTTGTATCTTCCATGCAAAGGGAGGTCTTTGCAGAGTTATAGGTGCGATCCACTGCCCTTTGCTTGGAGGACACAAGAAGTGGCAGCTAAAAAGTAATTCCATCAATATGATTCTGATTTCTGTATTTACAGCTGGAATATGAAAAGAAAGAGTAGATGTTAACAGAGCCGGCAATGTCAGCTGCTATATAAACTGCCACTGCACACATGGAACCTGATAAGCTAAGACTATTCATAATCTGTGGTGTATTTCTGTTTCACCCTTTCCAACTACCTGTGGATTTATGGCCACTGAACAGAAGGTTTCTTCACCTATTAAGTAAAAATTTCTTATGTCATCTTACCTTTGCCTTGTGGACTTTGCTGGAGAGAAATGGTTACAGAGTTAAGGTCAGAGCTGGTTGCAAGTCTTTTGCCAATCAAAGTATGAATGTAAAACCTTTGAAACCAATAGGTCTTTACCAGAAAATAATTTCAGGAGATTATGAGGAAGACACATTTTCTTGATGCAATTTGTTTTATGAATTATTACTAAAATCATAGCAGAGACAACCAATTAATTATTATTATTGATTTCTTGATTTTTTTTTTCAGCTTTGGGACAAATTCAATCTCTTTATAACTCAGAAATCCTAAGAAGGGGGGTTGAGGGTAGGCAGGAGGCATCCCAACCTTTCCATCCTGTCAACTTTTTTTTTTTTTTACTATTTTAAAATGTAATGGAGAGGCAAATAATAGAACTTTGAGAAAGTTACTTAGAAGACGCATCAGAATCCAGCCTGTAGTGTACTACAAAAGTAATTTTCCTTCCACGCTGTTCAACAGAATTGTTCAAATGATATGTACCAGATGAGACTGAAAGCTATACTGGGCACTGTATGAGTGCCCAGGTGAAGATTTTGTTAAGATTTTCCTATTGAGATCTTTTCTATAGGGTACTTGCTGAAGCAACCAGGTTGAGGTTGTTTT
>PPHD01014497.1:0-16657 GCA_002909625.1 Bambusicola thoracicus
ATGTGCAGGGTCGCCAACCACCAGACCAGGCTGCCCAGAGCCACATCCAGCCTGGCCTTGAATGCCTCCAGGGTTGGGACATCCACAGCCTCCTTGGGCAACCTGTTCCAGTGCGTCACCACCCTCTAAGCAAAAAACTTCCTCCTAGAACTTCACCACATCTACAAAACATCAGGAGGAAGCTAATGATGTTGCAACTGGAATAGTATTTGAAAAAAGGTTTCTAACTAAAGGAAAAGAATATTTCTCATGAATATGGAGTATTAAAAAATACCTTCATCCTAGCTTGACAACAGATTGTAAAAAGTGAATAAAAACAGGAGATTTTAGATTTAGAACATTATGGGTTATACTGTTCTAGGTCAATATTCTGGCACTACATGATGTTATGACGTGGAATAGCAGTAACAAAAATTATAAAACCACAACAAATTTGATATATAAGCATGGAAAATTTAGTCTCTGACAACATCCATTAGAGTCCTCATTATCTTAAGTGCTTTTATGTACCCCAATTATGATCTCCCAATCTCACCCATCCAAAATTTCAGCCTTAAATTTAGAATCATGAAATTGTAAGGAAGAAACAAAAAAAAAACAGCTCCTCCAGAAACACGATCTAAAGAGTATATGTATAATGACTTCAGCCTTAATCTTTCATAATTTCACAACACAGTGATCAATGTACTGCCCAGAATGCAACTAACATAGCAACTTATTTAAAAAAGCAACTCTTTCTTTTTTTTTAATCAGAAAAGGAGCAACACACATTAACAGCCAGAGTAACAACTGATCTGAGAACCCAAATCCCAAAGTCTAAGTAACTCTTCTCACATGAAGTCTAGATGTGAATTGCTACTATTTCCACTGTTGCAGAATACTTCATACCTATACAACCACTAAGGGAAAGTTTCCCCGTGAAATCTCTTCACATATGAAATTGCCCATATAAGGTTGAGTTCATCAAAAGAGTTACATATTATCCTTATGAGAAAGGAAATCAAGACAGACTGCACAGCTCACCGGTGAATTAAAAGACATGGGTTTGCCTAGCTGCACTTAAATTCACAGCCCTGTGCAATTTAGAAACATGAAATGAAGATCTACATTCCATCTAGAGGAATGCAAATTTAATTAGAATATACCAAGGGGGGTGGGGGGGGAAACCCATCAGATAAAGTGCCTACTGTTTTTGACCAAAAAAAGTCTATGTCCTTAATTCTTTAAGACCCTGATTCCTACGGCCATACTCCTCACTTAGCCGCATGAAGGCATACAGAGACAGTATTGTCAGGCACTCCTAAGAACAATCTCTTATTTATAAGCTTTCAAAACTCAGATGTTTCAAGTTTGGCAAAATGAAATTCTTAAGACATTTACATCTATATATATTTTTTAATAAAACTGTATCAGTTTGTAAATTAACATTTTAGAACTTCATTTCAAACCGATAATTTCTGACTGCCTTTCCATTTGAAATACAGTAAAACACTGAATTTCCACACCTTAGAAATACCATGTTCCTGAAAATATCTAGCATTCCTATAACAGAGAGTCAAAGACAAGAACTCAGGGTTTCCCATTTCTTAAATATAAAGAAACTCTGCTTCAGTATCAGTAACTAACTTGAAAAGCAAGAGCCTTGCTCACTATGTAAGCTAGCATTATACAGGCCTATTCCAACAAAGCAGAAGCAAAGATATTTCTGTTCCTGTGTTCTGCTTTCAGATAAATTATAACCACTGACAGGGTATAAACATTTCAGAGTCTATAAACTCAATATTACATTTAAACTGTGGTAATTTGAGTCTCAATCTGCGCAGGTTACAGTAAATAGGTGTTTTAAACTCTTATTTTAGTAAGATAAAAAAGTAGGTTTGTTTATAGGTAAGTATCTTGGAAAAACTGAGTATTTTTCTAGCTGAGAATTCAGCAGCAACTAGCTCCCACAAGGTCTCCAGCCAGTTGTATTACATAGACTAATTTGCTCATTCAGTACCCCTTTTTAATTCAACTAGCTGAGTTACCCAACTGCAAACTTCTCTGAATACAGTCTTCCTTACGAAGGCGTCTAGAAGGGGTGGAAAAGCATACTAAGGAACCAGCACCTGAGGTCTTAGCAGCTGACCTATTTCACCACCAAGTACTGTAAAGTGCTACAAGAGGAGTGCTCTGCATTTTCAAGAGATATACACTGAAGAGACGAAAAAATGCAGTTTTAGAAGAAAATTTAAGAATGAGTATAAACATTAGGGCAATGTTGGAGGTTTCCTAGACTCAAATTGGATAAGTAAGAAATCCAAAGCCCTAAAAAACAAACTTTTGTTACGCAACATGCATACTTTTCAACAGCTAATCTCTTGAAGACTGCTTGTTCCAGACCACAAAGCAACTCCAGTTACATTAGATGCTACTTCTCCAAACAAAGTAGTTCTGTGCTTAAATAATGCAAAACAAAGAAAGAGCTGTGAACACCATGAAGCTTCTCACCTCTCAGTTCTCACAAGTCACAGCAAGAGACATGGCTAGCTCACCCTGGCTCGCGTGTCATTTTTAAAAGGAGCCTGATTGAGCCAGAAATGGATGAAATTATCAGGCCCAAATGTCTGGTTAAGACTGTCAGGACCAAAGATTCAATTTCATAGACAAGTTTAGCAAACACTTTCAGTATGATTAATATGCGGCTGGATTTTTTTATTCTCCAAGTTGTACAGCTAAATCAATTCTAGAACCACCATGACCTGCAGTTGAGCAAATATACAGTATTTTACATTATTATACTTGCAGGAAGAGAGTATTTGCTTAAGACTACCATCATGCATATATTTAAATATTAATTTCAATATCAGAAGTGTTGAAAAATGTAAGAAATAGCTGAACTAGAAACACGACAAAAATACCGAGTCAGAGACTAAAAATGACATACCAATAAGGAATGACTATTAAAAATACAAGATTAGCATCTGAGAAAGAAGCATGTACATTCCAGAGGCTCGAAGCTGGAAAAATGCAAACTGAACTGAAGAGAATAATTTTAAAAGAACACATTCGTAATCATCAGAAAGGAAGTTCTCATGGAAAATTCTTCTCACACTGATTTTCTGATCATGATCAAGTTCCTGAATGCAAGTATGCATTCATTTTAGTAATTGATAAGAGTTTAACAGGAGAATGAAAAGTTCTATTGCTCATCCATTACACATCGTTGCAGTAAATCCTTTTGATTTATATTTTCAAAAATAACAGCCCCAACTGTCACTAAAGAGAACTCAGTGTGCACTTCTCAGTTCAATCCTTGTATTTTTTTCTTCTAGATCTTAAAAGGTCAAAATTCTCATAAATGACGATGAGCATCTGTGAACAATCATGGTGCAAAAACAATAGTTTCAACTGGAATCTAAAAAAAGACAGAATTATGGTAGAATTATTAGCAATAACACTGGAAGATCTGTACCTCCTACACTGGTAAGAACTTAAATACCAAAATGCTGAACTTAGATTTCAGCAAAATAAACTATCCTATGTTTTTTTTCCCTCCCTTTTTTATCTTAGCAGTATATAATTATGCTAAAGCATAATTCAAAGTGTCTAGAACACGATCATTGCATTTACTGGAGACTTTTCATTGCTCAAGGCAGAAGAAATAGACAGGCATTTAACAGCTGTTCTGCACCAACAGCTACACAAGACACAAGAACAGCAGCAGCTTGTTCAACTTCCTTCTTACATTTTATCAGCATTCCCTACCTTCTATCATCCCTGCCTATAGCAGGGGGGTGGAACTAGATGACCTCAAAGGTCTCTTCCAACCCATACCATTCTATGATTCTATTATCTCTGCAGAACCAGTCAATATAGTTGTGCAAGACTACCAATTCAATTTTATACATCACACAATTGTTTCCTAAGTCCCAAATACAGTTGAACACTCGGCATCATACTAAAGATCAAGTGAATTCAAAAGTGGCAATAGAACTGTTCACTGAAACTGCTTTGCCTTAAAGATTTTTCCAAATGAATGCAGTCACACTAAAATTACACACACATACATACACACTACAGTACTCAAGAACAAGCTTTCTAGTTCAGTAGACTAGTAAGTTTTTCCTACTATTTGATAAGAAGCAACACTGCTTTAAACTGCATCTTTTTCTGGTATTATACACAGGATTAAGATCTCTGACAATCCAGGTTTCATGCACTAAGAGTTGCTAAGTCATCTGTTTTGCCACCTGTAGGATTTTGATATACCCTTGACACTGTGGATCACTGAGTAGACAATGTAGCTTTGCAATAGGAGCAACAAATTTGTTACTACTAGAATAACATATTTGTACCACACATGGATTTCAAGAACACTTCCAGAAGCACTGTAAGTTTCTGGAAAACTAAATTAACAATTCCAAATTGTAAATAGGACATAAGTGGTTGAAGACTTATGAAGTCTCCATTGATATCCAATTAACGGCAAAGACAGACAATGACTCAATAACAGATCGGAATCTTGTGAAACTATGAAATCCAGAATTCCAGTACCACCAGAAAAGTGCCCAGCGGTTTTCTGAAAGGGACACAAAGAAGAAGATAAATTCTTACCATTAACTCCAGTTTATAGTCTACATAAGCATCTGCTGTATGGACATCCATTTTCTATTAAAGCATTAAAATCTTTCTTATCCCTACAGTATCCAAGACAGGAGGATTTATGCTCTACCTTGCCCTGAAGCTAGGCAGATGGGCAGACTACCTCACCCTTAAGTACAGGTTTCAGGAAGAATACAGGTTAAATAATCAGATCCTTGAAGGTCATTTTAGAGACTCCTTAATACACCCTCCCACTCCCCAAAGAAAAAGAGTTCCACATCCTGATGTAAAAGTGAATCAGAAACATAATTAATAGTAGCAGACATACAGTAGCTAAAAGCATCAATGTGTCTGACAGAGGGACGTGGGAAAGAAAAAGGTTTGCCAAAGGAGTTTGGATTGACCACATAACAAATGCACACTAAGAAGAAAACACCAACTTCCAACACCACTCCTGATTCCCACACATTAGGACTACATTAGTTTTCATTGTACTTCTACACCCATACAGTGACTTCTCTATAAACTGATGTTTGGCCAGAATAGCCTGTTAGAGATTAAGTATCTCACCTATGCTATCTAGTATTTTCACTCTGCAATTAGAAAGCCAGCCAGCAGAGGGGGCACAAGTTACTAAAACCTCTCCTTAAAAGAGGTGGTCGAGGAACAAGGAGATAAATCAGAGGCACGTTCTGTACCAATACCGTATCAAAATACATAGCAACAAGTAAACACTCTTTTCCTCTGTGACTGCATATACCTGAGAAAAGGCTGAACGACTGTATATGCAGAGATAAGCAGTCGCTTATTGGATCCTGGTCTCTTAATCAAACTATTTTCATCTGTTAGTTCATGGTTTCTAACAGCAAAGAGTAAACACTATTAATCAGTACTGATCTTTTTTTGTTTTGTTTTGGGTCTCTGTTTGCCTGTTTGTTTTTTTTTGCTGTCTATTGCCCTTATTCTACTGCCCATTGTTTGGAAGCCTCAGTCACGATATTCAATTATATTCATGCTAGCCACTTTTATTCTGAAGATAACATATAGGAAGAACTATTTTATCTTCTGGACAAAATCTTAAAAACAACTTTAAGAAACAGTTTGCTATCAAGATCTGACCTCATGCTTCCATTAACTCATCACCCTTTCCCTCAAGGAAAAGGAAAATGATGTTCAAGCATTCACATTTTCTCCTGCACTCATTCACACTCTGAAAGTCAGTATATTGATGCCAATGATTTTGCAGTAAGAACGGATACCACAGAAAAGCTTCCCTCCGTGATGTGATTTCAAAACCTGAATTCAGCAACATACAGCTATCCTTCTCTATACACTACAGGGAAGATATTACAGGCAAAAGGATTTCTCATTTCCTAGACAACTCTTCCTTAGCTAACTACATTACAAATAGCTAAGAGTTACTCTTCCAATGTCCAAGGCATGCAATAACCAATTTCTTATCTGGAATGCCTGCAAAGGATTATGAGGTAGTTATATAGCTTACTCTTACTGACACTATAGATTAACAGTAAATTCAATGATCTTCACACATGCAGGATATTGATTCTATAGAAGAACTCAAGTGTTCTGTATTTCAGGTGACTGGGAAAAAAAAGGAGTTGCAGGTTAAACAAAACAATTAGCAAAGGAGAACACAAGCCTAACTTTCTCCTAAGCCAGGCCAGAAATTACACTTATTAGCACTGCAGTTGCAAAACATAGGAATTGAGCGACCATTCTTAAACAGGTTATGCAGTTCCACTTAAAAAGGAGATTGAAGGTATTTAGTAAAATATACATAGAATGAAAAGGTAATTTGCACCAGAGTATTCTTGAATATATCTTAAAATAATATTGAAGCTGCAAATATATTCTTATATCTTTTCTGCGCAGCTTGGAAGCCCCACAGCAAAATTCAGAGATATGACCAGATATTACTTATATATTACAGGTACAAAACTACTGAACTACATAAGAAATGAGATACCAAACTCTGTTAAAAAAAAATCACGAATGTTTAATATACGATATATATTTAAGTACAAGAACTCTGCTTGCTTTGCCTGCCCTTGCAAGTCTGAGTTCTATAAGCAATAATTGCATTGCGTATCTGTCCCAAAACGTGCCATTAAGTTATTCTGTGATTACAGTATCATTTTTACAATGCTCCTAACTTCGCAGATTCTGGGTTCCCAAGTCTAGCACTGAATCTAGTGAAGACTAATGCATACAAGACTACCTAACTATGCACGCTCAGTCATTTTGGAACTCTACTCAAAAAGTTTGTCCTAAGAACAAAGCCAAGACTAACAGCAAGAAAACACCAAAAAGGCAACTGAAAACAGCCTAAGAAGGAGATTCAATGCAAAAGATTATTATTCTGGAATATGAAGCCTCCACAGTGAGCAGTGCACACATGGAAACAGAAGGGAGATTTGTCAAGGAAGCGTTTTTATAGGCTTGGTACTGAATAATACAAAAATAATGAATACACAGTAGGATTTAGTAGGACAGCAGACCACGAATCCCAAGATCCACTGATATTCTTAGTTCATAAATCACATACTTCCAAACATTTGTAAATCAGCCTCAAAAACACCACTTCATTATAAAAGTTTGTCCTGTTTCTTTTATCTAAGAATAAATTTGAGTTCTAAATAACATATTATGTAAGTGATAACTTCTTGATTAACTTGTAAGTACTCCAATTTAGGTTAGGTCCTTAATAAGTCTGAAAAACAGTTAAGTCCTTGAATCTTTCACAATTTATGACAGGTAACTTAACATGATATTCTCAAAAAAAATCCAAGAACTACATGATGTCCTTCATATACAGTCAATTCCAGCAAGTAATAGTGAGGAACAGCAACAAAACTGAAAACAACAAAAAGAAAAGCTACTAACACATTAAACACGTTAGCGCCAAGCTAACCGAATCATGAAAAACCCCCAAATGAAAGAACTAATTCTGCATGAAATTGAAATATACAAGTAGGAAAACAACTGTGAGTATATCTTGCACCTTATTTTTAAGGTAATGGAAACTGTTACTTAAAAATAAAGATGGACCTTATTGGTTATAGATTTGTAAATGAATTGCTACTGGAATCATGCTGAAGTTGGATATATCAGCCAACAAATCCTGCTGGTTTCCAAAGTTATTTGGCTAAATACAGTAAATGCAAGCTGCTAAAGAACAGCTTATATTTGAGCTTTTATACACTTTTAAAAGACAGCTGATGGAACTGTCCATGCCAAATATGACTTGATCTTTAAAGCCAACCCCCAAAAATCTGGGTTTGAAAATCATTTTGGTCATATTTTCTAAAAATATTTCTGAATCTTTTATTCCAAAAATAATTGACCTTGTCGGGCTTTGGATCAAGTCCCTAATTACTGCAGTCTTTCTGCTTCACAGCAATGACTTCACATAGCTAGGCCTGGCTCAGTTAGCTGAATTCACAGTGCTAGGACAGGCCTCTGTCCTCCATGTACTGGAGTAGCAAATTTCACAACTACCAGCAGGAAAGCATCAGATAACCAAAGTAGAAAAGCCAAAGTAATATATACAAAACTCCCTCTACCTTTTGGTAGGTTATCAACTCAGGTTAAAGACAAGCTGACTGAAGGTAGAGTATCGACTCATGAATATAGGGTGAATGATTGCTTCCCCAACACTTCCCAATGATTCCCTCTTGGAGTTTATCACCACTACAGCAGGAACAACCTGGCTGTTAAAAAAAAAAATTGATTCTGAACCACTTTAGTTCACAGTTCAGCTTATTAAGGTACATGAATCAATCACTAGTTCAGTTTAATGTACTACATGAAGTCACAGTCACAACTTGCTCCTAGTTTGGCATAACTGTGAGAGTCCAGAAGTACAGGAGCGGAGCAGAGCAGACAGCTAGGATGGGTGCCACTTCAGCAGTCTTACAACAATGCACACAATGAAGTGAGTGCTCTGGGAATCTCAGTCCCAGGGTGGAGTATTTGGTGAAGGAAAGATGAACGCAGAATATGAGAAATGGCTATCTTCAACTAAAGCAACAATGTCAGCACCTTAAATTGATTCCAGTGACAAATATTCTAGATTTGTCCAATGCAGCCTTTTGTCTCAAGGAGACATTGACAAAATGCACAGCATATTCAGATCATTTATCCTCAAGCACTGTTACTGGATGAAATCAGATTAACACCCTGTTCTCCACAAGCAGGAGCAGTTACATGCAGATTGAAAACAAAATCATGAATTAAAGGGAATGGACACTGGACAGACACCAAATATAACTATTCAGGCAGAAGTTTACTGGATGAGTCAAGAACTGGATACTAACCATGATTTTCAGTATTTATGTCCCTGAGTAACTGTCAGAACTGCATACTAGAGAACTACTCTGCTCCTGCTAGATCAGTTTTGTATAACATCCCCAAGCTTAAAGCCATGGAACACCAGACATAACCAACACTTATCTGCTATTCTAGTCATCTAGTCATTAATGCTGCCAGGCCCACATGAGAGTAGGATCAGCTTTTGACAAAACCTCTTGTCCTCTCATTCAAATAGAAGCCTCATCTATTCAGTTTCTTAGTCACACTCATTCATGTTTCCAGACTAAAGTTAAGCTGCCATCTTAAAATTAAATACTTTCTATTTTTTATGTTTGTATATATACAATTATTTAAATATTACCTATTTTAATTCAGCTGTAGGCACTAACCCGATTTCCCCACTGGAAAAACATAGGCTTACATCTACAGCAGGCTGCAGATTTATGCAAGCCAGGGCAAATCAATTAACTGAGGCAGAGGCACTACCTCTAGAATAAAGACAACAGGTGCTTAGGTAACATTCTTGAGTTCTCATTATTTTAAGATAAAAATTGCTATATGCTTTTGAAAAAACTAGTCCATTAGGGGTCAGCTTTACAATACCAGGATTACAGGCATCCCTTCTTAATTTTTAAGGCAAAGCAAGCACCTGAAATCCTATTTGCTGTCAATACTTGGCATTTAACTAGTATAAACAGATTGATACATAGACAATACTTCATAAATACACACAAACCATTTCCTATCTGATGTAGTAGCTTTTCTTCAAATGAGACCGGGCTACGCTTAGGACAGTGAAAATTAGCACCATAATCACACAATGCAAACTGCATACTTGATGGAGTCCTGTATTAGCCAGATGCTAATGCTCACGAATTTTATGAAATTCCAATCTGTTGCACAAACAACAGCTGAAAACAACTTGATTAAAGGGCCACACAGTATGATGCTAAAAATCGCAACATCAAGTGCAAACATTAATATGTTCTCCAACTGGTAGATGCAGATATGGAAATATTCTGGGAACCAAAAGACACATCATGCTGTTACAGGCACAAATACACTATGAAAAGCAAAAAAAAAAAAAAAAAAAAAAAAAGCAGTTGCAAGCAGGGCTCCCAGGCAACACAATTAGTTCCAACTGAACCTCAGTCAAATAAAGTCAAACACATAACAAATAACAGCTCTTCCCTTCAGACTTCAGAGGTATGGGCTGTCCAACTACTCAGTAAGAAAACAGAAAAACTTAAAGAGAATACAGTGACAGACATTGGGGGAAAAATACTTTGTGCTCTATAAAATGACCGATCTCTGGCTTTGCACCTATGAGTATTTGCTTCCCATCTCTGGCAGCTGGCTCCAATGAAGCACAAATATGAAGAATACTTCACCTAGAGGACACGTACCTTTAGGCACCTAAATAAGACAGTATAGCCAGGGAGTCTATGATGAACAGCGGCAGATATGAAGTTCAAGATAAAAAGGCAAGAGATACAATACTGGAACTCCAAACTGTCCTCTGCTGACTTGCTAGTGAGTCCAAGTAGCACCCTGACACAGACACCTACAGCAGCTGCTGAAGTGCTGGCAGCCTGCCCCCACCTGATCCCTAAAAATCAAAGTCACTGCTGACACGTTATGGCACTGATCCTTCCAAATCCAATTTATTGAAATATCAAGCACTTAAAGAATCAAAGCGGCCAAAGCATATCTGATACTCACAACATGAGGAAGTATCTCAATTCTTCCTGCTAATGAAAGAGATGGATGAGATCATTTTAACCAGGAAAAGCACAGTATTTTGTGCAAGCCTTAGAACTACATGAGTGATTTTAACAACACCTAAGTCTGATGTGATTATTATTCCTGAGACTCAGTGAACTTTGTTAGTCTGGGGAGGCTGAAAAGAATGCAGCTTCCCCTGCCTGGCAAGTGGAAAAAGATGCTGTAGTGCTCACTAGAAGATAGGATAAAACAAAATACCTACAAATTAGAATCATTTCAAGCATGGACTAGATGACAGACTTGCAAATTACAGCCTAAAAACTATAAATTAGGGAGCTGTGCTTAACTTCATCACATAGGAGGTGAAAAAGGCTGATTTTCTCCAGCACTTCACATACATCTTTGACATAACAGGCATTTAAATCTATGGTAAGGCCATTTCTACTCTATAGGATAATTCATAGTCATCTATTTTCTCTAAGTATTTCTGCCATTATTATACTTAAGTTTGCTATGTTTTCTTTTGTCTGAAATTCTCCCCTTATGTTTACTGGGAAAGGTGAAAGAGAACTGGGAGATCTCCACCAAGAGTGGGAAGCTCTGCCTCTACCAACATGAAAAGCAAAGTGCTGTGTAACCATGCAAGCATGACAAAGCAGGAAATGCTCATCTAAACTTTGGTTCCAAATTTGGATGCACATTCAATACAAGCCATTCCAGTGCAGTGTTTATGACCCCAAAATGCCAAGACAAAAGGCATGCTTGATGGATTTTGACTTTTGGAAGCAAGGAATTCCAGTAACAATCCTCAAAAAATTATCAGATAATAGAACTATTCAACAGAACACGCCACTGCAATAGCATAACGTATGTAAATACCAGGGACAAGATTTCATGAGTGTTTCCTGCTTTTTTTAAAGCTCAGCATATTTTAGGGCACAGATGTGCAACAAACAAGGAGACAGTCTACAGTGTGACTTAAAAACTTAAGTGCACCTACAAACACAATTAGAATTGATCTCCTAAGCACGCTATCTACATGTACTTAGTACACAGTTGTATTTAAGCTATCGTGGCCAAACGTGACTCTAAAAACCAACCCTAAGCTTTACTCTGTGAACACATCAGCACCAGTGCTACCCTAACTACTAATGAGCCTAACCAGATACTCAGAGTAGCAACTAACCTAAGGTTAGATTGCTTGATGTTCATGCATTGCATGAACAAAACCTCTGGGGGAAAAAAATTAATTAAAAAAGCCACTGAATGCAGGGCATCTTTCAACTTCCAAATCCGAAATGGGTGTTTCTAAGCCTTACTGTATTTCTAAATTCTCAAAATACCCATAACAACTCACTTCCACTTGGATTTATGTTAGCTTCAAATTGTCCTAATTACACATTCCTGGGTATGTAAAATACAATGTAGAAAAAAAAACTCACTCAACTCCCACTAAAACTGGGCACAGACTGTGAAAGTCACCGAAAACGTACTTCCATTTTTTAAGCAGGGAATGCACCTTTCCCATCAGTGGGAATGAAAGATGTGTCTTGAATCTACTTGGAAGTATTACTGTTGGCCTCTTTGTCTCAAAACAACTATGTTAGCATGCGCTTTTGTACCACCACGTTTAACATGTGAAATTCATCTCTAAGCCAGTTTGTCCATATCAGTAATTACACTGATAAAGATACGTGCAAGTTAAATTAATGAGGTGAAAAGCTCATTAAGAGTTTCTGCTATTGAAAAGTTTTCTACTAGCAATACTGAAATGAGATTTCATCCTGAAAAAATGAAAAAATAGAAAAATAGGAAAAAAATATACCAACACAAGGACTTTGAAAATCCTTAAATGCATTTTATCCTTTCAAGCCTCATTTGATGTAATAATGGAAAAAATAGTAAGAGACCCTCATTAAGCAAATAATAGAGAAAGTGAAACACGGGGTTTCAGATAACCAGAGCTTTAGCAATTTCAAACATCCATCAGATTCATATTTAGTAGTGCTGTGTCGGTCCTTTGCATGCAAGTTTCAAAACAGCAGTGATGCATTTTACCTACCTTAGCTGTATTGCTCATTCCTAGAAACTTGACTAGAAACCACAAACAACTGAAGTAGCCGGTTCCATTTAGCCACTTGTTCATATTTTGCTGTGTTATTTAATAGACACATTCATGTTTTCTGTTTTCACAGAAGGAATAATTCCAGAAACATGTCACTAATACTTAACCCTTCTATTACCTCTAACAAGCTGCATTAGCCTGTATCATTCAAAAATACTCAGTGAAGTTGTAACTACACTGCTGAACTTGTATCACTGAACAAGTCATAGCAGTAAGATTTAGGAGTATGCTCCAAAAGGATGGAAAATCTGCTAGCAATAGGTTCAGAATTTGACTACCTAAACAATGGGGAAACCAAAGTGGGAAAAAGATGGCAAAGGCAAGTCAATTAGATAAAACTGAGCTAACAAAGTACTATGCTCTGTGTGATACGACAGTGAGCCTACTGAACTGCGTACGTTTAAATTGCCTTCTTCTGAAATGTATCAAAGTCCTGTGAATTTTTCCTAAGCTTTCTATAACACTGCAGGAGGTGAAGAGGATCACTATTTTTAGCAAAAAGCTGACACCTTATTTGAAGGTTCATTCTTTTGCTATTATCATCAGGACAAAACATAGTATGCGCAAGAAATTACTGCTGGACTCAAGAATTATAAAACAGTTCAGTCTGTAAGTGCTGTAAAAATGAAAGGAATACTCACCTGAAAATATTTACTTTCAAAATCCCTAATAAGCTCACTGTTAAGAACACCAAATTATTTTCCTTTTGTCTGTTATACTGCCTCTTTGTATATCTGTGTGTGCGTGCTGTTGACAGAAGCCTTCAAAATTTGATCTAAAAAACCCCTAGGTAAGACAACAGGCTTATAAAAGCATACTGTAGCATTAATATAAGAAACAGCTTTTAAAGATATCTTCCAGATTCTTGATAATCTAACGATGCTGACTGTGTTCCTTTAAGATCTGAACACGAGATACTATTATCAGCTAATGTAGCTGTACACTCAAATCATCATGAGCAACTGACTCAGTACTTATTTACTGAGAAAGTAATAATGGTAAATATTCATTAAACCATAAACATTAATTTTCCAAGAAAATATGAAGGACATTTCCCTCAATTTCAGAATGACCAGTCATCATTCTTGTTCAGGAAGCCAGCTGATGGAGAACTCTGGTCTACTTAAAAAGAAATCAAGCATAGTGAGTCACACTGCCATTTAAACAAACAGTTCAAAGTTAGCAGGGAGACAGGACATCACGCTGCTGGATGACTTAACCAAACAACCCTATTGTGTTCATAACGCGTCTTGTCATTTTTATGTATAAGGATTTGTTTTACAACTCACACATGTGAAACAAATGGAAGAAGATCGTCCATGCAACCAAAAACCAAGCATGTTAGTGAGAAGATGTTAAGTGAGATTTTTTCCAGAGAAAAGCTCAATTAATGTTTGGACTTATTACTTCACATAGCAACACACCTAAAATAATCTAAATGCTGTGTTTCTCTAAAATTATCTGTTCCTCCACTCTAAGATAACCACTCTCCAAACACTTAACTATATTTAAGTAAAATACTCAAGTATTCTATGATCTTAATATTTTGAATTGACAAAAATAAGTGAATCTGAGCTGAATAAGATATTTTGAATGTCACCGAGAATTTTGGTGATTTTTATTATCCTGACTTCATAATCCTCTCTTACCACGTACGTTTATATACAGATTTATCTTAAGCCATTTAGGTAGCAGACTTCAACAATAAGAAGTCTGATGGATAACGTGACCTTTTGCTCAAAGGCCAATGTGAACTTGAGGCAAATGAACCGGCTTGCATCTCATCCTGTGAGTGCCGACAGACCAGCTAAGAGCTACAGAATTTCATTTGATTTATGAAAATCTGCTACTTTGATTATTAGAGCCAGAATGGGAACCAGACACTTCAGCAGCAGATGATCTGGCACTTGTAATATATCCATCTATTTTTGCAGATGCTAAAAGAAGTCAAAGTTCTACTCAGTCACTTGACTGTGCATTTGGACACCTCTTCAACAGTCCGTTGCATGCACGGAGCAGAGAAAACAGCATGCCTAACTACAGTGGGTTCAAGCACAGAGAAAGTCCTTCAATCAAAACATACTAGACAAAGCTACTGCTCCACAATCAGCAGAGCAACAACCTGCAATAATGAGAACTACTAACTGGCCAAAATAGTCATGACCACCCAATTACCCACTTGACTAAGTACTTCAGCCTAGCTGGTTCATTCAGTGCCAACTATATGGGTTTTGTATATTTCTCCGTTATCAATAGCAATAGTAAAGAGCACATCCTTCATGTATGTGTCTACTAGGGTAAATGTTCCACAAAGCCTCACATTGCTAACGTAACTTAGAAAAATGGCAGCAAATGGGAAAGATTAGCACACAGAAGAGGAAAGCAGATGGTAATAGACAAAAAAATAGCCATGTGTGGAACTAGCTTTTTTTTTTTTTTCTTCAAGTTTCATCACCAAACTGGCATTTTAAAAATGTTTAGACTCACTTAGTCACCTAGTGGCAAAGCCATACAGTGCAACATGAGAGAGATCTCCTTCCCAAACAAACATGGCCCAGTACTGGTAACATCTTTTATGCAAAACAAATCCAGGGTTTGATCCAGTACCAGAAAGAACTGGGTACGTTTCTTAAAGTGCATATTTAACCTGGAGTTACTGGCTTGTAGCAAGTCATACTACTGAGCAAGGAAACACTGGCCCTTCCCAGAAGTAGTCCTGCATTAAGGGGACAGCTGCCATACAAGCATCCGAAAAGCAGAGCTTCTTAAGGCTCTGATATAAACAAACAGGAATATGAAAATAAAGGTATTCAGAGAAATGCTGAAGTAAACTCAGTGGAAAATAATGGTTTGAAAAAGATGTGCTCAGCTTAGTACTTAAGGTGCTTTAGTGCTGTCAGAAAAAAGAGCTCACCTCCCAAATCGTACTTAACTGTACAGCACCTTACGCAGAAATCAATGTTTTGAAGACCTGACCAGGCTCATCAGTTAAGGTTCTGGGATTTGTCACCCCCCCAAAATTACAAAGTTTAACTGAGAAAGTCAACTTGGAGATTACATCATAGTTCAAAAACAGAGTAATGAGGAAAATAGGAAATGATAGTTGGGTACAGAACTGTAGTCAGTACCGAAACTTCTTCAGACTGTCTGAACTCTGCTTGCTTTTGATAAAGCCCCTGTATTGGGTACCTCATGAAGACACCACTTTGGGCAACTGTGGGAAGCTGGTGTTTTATGATTTTTCCACCTATGACCGGTCAACCTACCTGCCCATAGTTGTCTATGCCAGTTACTAATCTATTTAAGTTTAATAAATCAAAAGCTGTTCTTAGGGACTGGCCAAGAGTTGTAAGTCCTTCAGCCTGAAGGTTTTTCAGTTCATTCATGAACGTCGCATGGTTTTCCTTCCAGCCAGCCTGAAAAGAGAAACGCGAGAAGGCTTATTGGTGGGACGAGCTCGGGACAGGAGCCTCCTACGGGGATCGGGCTTTTCTGTTGGCTACAGCGTCTCCCTTAAACGCTAAGAGAACACCTCAGAAGTTACCAGTGCTCGGTATCATTTCGTAGAGCCCGAAAAGCCGGACTTTGAAGATCTTAACGCTCTGCGTTCATCGAATATTTGTTACAAGGGATGGGATTCTGCGAAGCCACACACACATACACACACGAAGCTCCCTTCACACAGGGCTCGCGATCCCCCGACAAGGCGATGCCCGGCGCCTTCACCCCCCTCGTCCCGCAGCCCCCGCCCCGGAGGGTTCTCCTCGCCCGCCCCTTCCCCGCCGAACTCTCCTCGGAGTTGCTGTCACTTCTCCCAACTTGAGCACGCCTCCCCCACAGTTCACTGCCGCTCACACACACCACACGGGGGATATAAAAAAAAAAAAAAAA
>PPHD01014498.1:460-16656 GCA_002909625.1 Bambusicola thoracicus
CCCCCCCCCCCCTGCCCGCGGTCCCCCCTGCCCGGGGCCTCCCGCCCCGCTCCGCTCCCCCGGCCCCGCCCCGGCTCCTCCCCGTCCGTCCGCCCGCGCTCCTCGCGGGGTCGCGGCGCCCGATGGCCTCGAAAGCTCCGGGGACGGCGGCCGCTGCCGGTAAGTGCGCCCGTTCGGCCCCGGAGGGACTCTTCGGTTTACGGTGTCTCTTCGGAAAGGCGCTCCGTCCCTCCGGTGCTCCCCGCGCGGTGCCGCGCCGTTCTCGGCTCCTCTGCTCTGCGAAGCGAGAGGCGCAGCGTGGCGGGGCGCGCAGCTCCGAGGCCTCGCAGCGTGCGGCCGTCCCGCCGCCCCCAGGGACCCCTTTGTGTGTGTGTGTGTGTGTATGTGTGTATGTGTGTATGTGCATCTGTTTCCCACGCTGCAGTCGCCGTTATTTCGCGACGCGCAGCAGCTCTGCCCGGAGCGCCCCTTTCGCACGGCTTCGGGCTCGTGTGTGCGATGGCAGCAACGTGAGAAGGGGAAACCGCTCCATTTTGTGCCGGAGCGGCGCGCGTGGAGCGGTGAGAAATGGCCGTGTTTCGCCCCGCGCCGCGGGCAGAGCGGCTCCGTGCCGCAGGTAACGCTGACGTCGGGGCTCCGGCTCGGAGTTCGCAGCAGCTGCGCTGACTCAGAGCCGTTAAAGGGACGCTGGAAATGAAATACAAATGTGCGTTATTCGTTGGCAGAAAACCCTCCCGCAGTTAAGGAACAAAATGTAAAAACGAAGCTGGTGGCCGCTCAGGATGGAGAGCGGTTTCAAACATTAATGTTGCGGCTCCTCGTCTCTGTGCTCCTTCCCTCCCTGCCCCCAACAGCAGCGCTCTGCTGAGCGGCCCGGCTCAGGGCTGCTGTGCTGGGAGGAGGCAGCGGCCATCTGCCCACGTAGGGGGCTTCTGGGCTCAGCTCAGCGCCCAGAGGGCGTGCGTTGGGGGGGGTCCCCCTGCAATCAGGGCCACAGTGCCCGGTGCCGTACAGTGCCGACATTTACTGACAGACAGATGCTGTTGAGTTGGGTGGCTGGTTTATTTTTCCACCCAAAAAAGGAAGAGGTGAGAAACGTGTGCTGCTCCAACCGTTTGTTTGCCCTCTCTGGTGCAGAGCAGCAGCAGCGTGGGGCTGGGATGGCTCCGCGGCACCGCCTGCTTTTACTTCTGCCCTCAGAGTAAAACCCACAGAGCCCCGCAGCCAAACAGGTGGCGTTGGTGTAAAGGCCTTGGAAGCAGAGAAGGCCCGGTTATGCCTTTGGCTGGGAGAGATGAGCTGCATCCGGGCGGGTGGAGGCACCGCAGTGAGCGGGGCTGGGAGCGCAGGCAGTGCATTACATGGGGCACTGAGTGCGGGTCTGAGGAGATCCCTCATTGCCCCGAGAGCTGCAGGAGCAGGGCCTGGCGCTTTGTTATGTTCCGTCGCCTTGATCGCAGCCTTCAAACACCCTCCTTACCCTCACTGCTGAGCCTGGCCTGTAGGTACAGATTCTTCCCTGGCACAGCTATTTCACTAGATTTAATCTCTAAGGAGCGTGCCAGGAAAACAGCCGTGGGGAAACGGCAATCTGAGAGCTTCCTTGTCTGTGAAACGGGGATAGCGACGCGTAGCTCCTGTCTGCAAAGTGTCTCAGGGCAGCCAAAGGCGCTGAAGCGGCGCTGGTTGGGAGCGCTCAGCCGAGGAGGGCTGAGTTGGCAGCGGTGGGGTCCGGGCAGAGCCTCCGCCACGACTCGTTGGTGCTGATTGCTGTGCGGCAGTAACTGCGTGGTGCTCCCCTGGGTTGGATTTAAGCAGCCGCCCGCGGGTGGGCGGTGCTGCATCCCCCATCACTGCCCCGGCTGCGCTCTGCCCTCTTACAGGGATTGGGCACCCGGCGGGGCTGGGTTCTCAGCGGGGCTTTGCTTTCGGGGCCTGCAGAGACCGCAGCGTGTCCCGCGGCACCGGGAGGTGTCAGCTCGTTATGTCTGAGTGTATTTTGTGCTGCGTTAATGGTGTGGGGAGTGGGCTGGTAAAAGCGGGCACTGCAGGAAGTGTGGGGCATTTGTTCAAACGCGGATGGTGGGAGAACTGTTGGAAGCCCTCCTGGAAGGAGGGCCCTTCCAGCACCTTTCCCTGGGAGCAATCGGCTGTCAGCTGTGCGGAGCCTCAGAGGCAGCTGGGGGTGTCGTGGCTGTGGGTGTGCAGGGATAGACATGGCAGGGACGGACGTGTGCCGGCTGCCCCGTGCAGCCCCTCCGTTGTTGCACACATCTTCTGTCGCAGCACAGGGTGCTTCGGTCTCCGTGTGCTGAACGATGCCCTTTGCTGTCCGTGTGCGGTGAAGCCATCCCGAGGCCCACGCAGAGGTGGTGGCCCCGCGCACGGCTTCAGCGCCAGCTCACGGCTGCAGGACGGCCCCCCCGATTCCATTTCAGCCCGTTTGCTGCGAGCAGCCGTCAGCCCGTCCCAGCTCTGGGAATGGAGGCCGCCCCTCCCCCCATTTACGGTAATTCTTAAATAGTTCATTTGGGCGTAATGCCCCCTTCTGCCGTTGATTCTCGGTTACAAACAGATTTTCTGATAATGGTACCTGTGCCATTCAGATGGGATCATTATCGTAATAGCAGCCGGTGTTGTTGCGGAATCGGTACGTGGAATTTGTGTGGGATCATTACGATGACAGAAGTAAAACCGTAAACAAAGCGGTGCGGTAACAGCAGCACTAAGCCTGGGTGTTCCCCCCCCGGGCGGGGGGAGCAGACTGGGGCAGAGCTCAGAGCTCCGGCGCGGTGCTCAGGGCTCCGTGCTCACCCCGTGGAGGCGGGGGCTGATGGAGAGCCCACGTGGGATGCCGCGGGCTGCCGCCGTGCTGCTGCGGGGCGCTGACTGCGCGCGGGTGGGTTTTTGGTGCGGCTCCTGTCGGCTGGGCGCTCGGCCTGCCCCTCACCCTCAGGAAAGGTGGGAAGGCTCAGAACTGCATTACGATGGGAGGATGGAGCTTGGAACTGTAAAGTGCGCAGCGGGACCCGACGTGGGAGCGGTGTGAGCAGCGGGCTGATCCCAAATGCCGGACGGGAGAGAAAAGGAAGAATGCGGTGTGCTGGAGAAGGCGCGGAGGGTCCGCAGTGGGGGCTGCCCCCGCTGTGCTCCTTGCTATGAACGCATCCCGGGGGGGGGGAGGGAGGGGTGTTGCTGCTGTCTGAGGGCAGCCCGGCGCTCGGGTTCAGCGGTGCCGATAATCCAGCCGGCCAATCTGGCGGCGAGCAGAGTCTGCGGGGGGGCGGCGGGGAGGGTCGGAGCGCCGAGGGTCCGTGGGGGAGGCCGGGAGGCGCTGTGCGGCGGTTGTGTTCGGGCAGAGTCGCCGTTAATGCCGCTCCATCCGCGGCGCGGGGGGGCCCAGATGGCTCACCGGGTTCTGATTTATTTATTTATTTGTTTAACACAGAATGCCTTTTATTTTCTTCCGCCGTGACCCCCGGTTAAATCCCTGCTCACAGAGGGGGTCTGCAGCCCTCCAGCAGGATGGGGTGCAGCTCAGGGTTTGTCCCCGTGCCCCTCTCCGGAGGTTGCGAGGGCCAGAATGCGCTCTTTGCCCACGGGGACGCCGCTGGGCCCGCGGCCGTTGGGTTTTTGATGGCTTTTTGATGGCCGGTGCTGCCTTTGTGGTGGCCATCTGGTGCCGGGATGGCTGGGGGGGATTAGGGCTGGGGGAGGGCAGGGGTAGGGTTACAGCGCTTGCTGCAGGTAGAGGGAGAGCTGAGGGGATGAGGGGTGGAAGCTGCAAAGAGGAGAAGGTCGAGAGAGGGGGAGGGGTTGGAAGAAAGCGGTTTTTCCATTTTCCCCTCGGAAGTGTCCCTGGTTTGCTCTGTCAGGATGCACGGGGACGTGTTTAGGGCAGGGGATGAGAAAAATCCACGGCAAATCTGCTCTGATCTGCACCCGACGTCGTGACCCCTGGGAATCCTCTCTGCCTGGCTGGGGTCAGTGGGTTTGCTCCCTGCTGCTTCCTATGGATTCAGCGACCTTCTCCTCTCCCCAGAGATCAGCTTAAATTAAAACATTATCCCTTACTTAAGGAAGCGGCGGCCTCTCCCTGTGCCAGAAGCTGTGTGTCCCCGTCCGTCTGTCCTTCCCCCATCACCAGATGGGCTGCCGGAGGTGGGGATGCAGAGCTGTGCCCCTGTGCTCCCCGAGCAGGAGGGAAAGTCCCGGATTCTGAAAGGCTCCCAAGGGCAGTTGTTTCAGCCTGAAGGGGAAATTCCCTCCTTTTGGGCTGCAAAGGGGAAAGGTTCGCCTAAGGAGATCCATTGTCATGCCGCGTGTTCCTATAGCTGTAGTGCCAAGCTGTGCATCTGCCTTTGGACTTTGGGTTTCAGAAGATTCTGAAACCAAGTCATAGACTGTGTTTCTCCAGCATCGGTGGGTTTGGTGCTGTGGTGCTGCAGGGCAGCCCGGTGCCATCGCTGTGGGCGGTGCGGGGCGCTCAGGGCTGGGCGGCGGCGTTGGGGTGCTGCTGAGATGAATGGCTGCCGCGCTGGATGGCTGCAGTGCTGCCTTCCTGGAAGGGACGGGATTGCAGTCCATTACCAGGAGCCCATTTCTCTTACTGGAGGTGGGCGTCACACCGGCGCGAGTGCTGCTTGCTGAGTGCAGCCAGTTCCTCACAGCGAGCCTCGCTTGTGTGCCATCAAACTGCTCGACAGCGCGTTCCGAAGCAATATCCTGCAATGAGTGATGGGCCCGCGCTGTGCTTTATGCACTGCCCTGAGAGGTGGGAATGTGTAAATCGCGCCATCCAAATGATTTAGCCCCAGGTAGAGCTGTGATTCAAAATGAATTTCTATCCCTGCTTCTCCCTTGCGCCGGCGCTGGAGTGACTGTGTGCTGTAAAACAGGAGGAAATTGCAGCAGTGTGTGGGGCTGTCCCCGTCCCCTGTCCCCATCCCCTGTCCCTGGTGCAGGATCAGGGCTTGCCGATCAGGTCCTGCCTGGCCCTGAGCACGGAGCACACAGCTTCCAGTGCGCTTAATAGGGAAGATGAGTGACATGCTAAAAGTGGCTTTAGGTTTTATGCAAAGCCAATGATGCTTAAGCCAGCTGGTAGATTTTAGGTTTCTCAGCAAGTTTCATTGGACAAAAGATTGCTTTGGAAAGAGTCACAGATCTGGAGTGCAGCTCTGGCAGAGCGTGGATGGGGGCAGGGGGGCTGTGGGTGGCTCAGATCTCTTATCAGTCCCCTGGGGAGCTGATCCTTCCCCTTCTTCTTTGGAGGGAAATCAGCAAAATCGGGGAGCGAAGGCAGTGCGATATCCAGGCTCAGCCACTCCAGGATGCAAAGTGGGGGTGAAGCCCAAAGGCCCCATCGCTGCTGGGTCTCAGCTTCTCCCAGCGTGGATCATGACATGGGTGCTGTCACTGTGAGGAGCTCTTTACTCCACCTTTACTAATTTCACCATTTGGGGCTGTAGAAATCAGAGCGTGCCTGTTATTTCTAGAGAGAGCTGCCCAGGCGCTGCTCCTCACCTGTCAAGAAGTAGTTTTGTGGATTGCCAAATAAAACTCCTGGCTCAAAGTGTTTCTGTAATGCGTTAAAGTTTATGGAGCGTTTAACAAACTTCCTTCGTGTGCGGTTCCCTTTTCTTCCTCCAAAGACCTCTGCAGGACGGGTGGTGAATGGGTTTGGGGTGCCCACTTGAAGCATAGAGGTTGGATCTGAGCTCCATCAGATGCTCGGAGTCTCATCCGCTGACCTGAGCATCTCCAGGGATGGGGCACCCACCGCATCTCCGGGCAAGCTGTGCCGGTGCCCCCATTGTCCAGAACGTCTTCTGTATATCCAGTCTTAACCTCTCCTCTTCTGTCTGGAGCCATTTCCCCTTGTCCTGTCACATGGACTCCGCTAGAGATTCTGTCCCCTTTTTCCTGTAGCCCCCCGTTAGGCGCTGCGCTCGATGCCCTCTGCCAGGACGTGTGGCTCTGCCCCTGCCCGGCACTGCAGGTGGGAGCGCCCCAGGGTGTGGGTTTGTCATTCCTGCTAAATCTCAACTAAATGGGTGTAAAAAGTTGCTAACAGAGGCTGGATAAAGCATCGTAAGCTTATTTTCTTTATTGTGGATGTAGTTAGGATAGCACATGTGCACATAATGCTGTCCACACGGAGATGTGTTCAGCACGGAGGGTCTGTGTGCCGGTATCGGTGGTGCTCAGCAGGGATGGCAGCCGTGTGCTGTGCAGTCCCGGTGCCTGCAGGACTCTCTGCATGTGCAGATCTCCCATGGAGTGGAAGAGCGGCATAAAACCCATCGGTGTGGGAGCTGTGGTGGCAGGGTGTGGTAACGGGGCTGGGGGGGCACATCAACAGGTTTGGAGCTGAAATGATCTCCCCGTGCAGTACTAAAAAACAAACCGATGTGCAGCGATACAATGGGAGGAAATTCCGTTTCGTGCTCCTAACGACAAACCTGCCTCACGTTCCTCCCGTGATTGATGTCATTGCTCAGTCGCTGTGATGGAATTACAGCTCCGCGTTACACGATGGGGAATCAATGCAAAGAATCGTCTCCCCCTCGCTTTGGGGGGGCGCCCGGGGTGGGCGCAGGGTGGGAGATCCCGGCTCAGTGCTGCAGCGCCCCGTGAGCCCACGCTGCCCTCGCAGGCGTCAGCCTGGAGCTGCAGGGCTCACTGCTGTGCGCCGCGTGTGGGAGCGCTTCTCTGCGTGTGCAGTGGTCTGAAATGGCACGGAAAGCCCAGAGCCGGGAGGTGTTGGGTCCCGAGATGGCCTGGCTCAGGGATGGGCCGCTCCGGCCTCGTGTGACGCGGGGGTTGTTTCAGGGCTGGGCCGTGGGGCTGGAGGAGTTTCCTCCCCGAGCACTGAGTGTGCCGCTGGGAACCGTGGATGCCCTTTTTCTGATGTGTTTCTGGATTAAAAATGCACACCACTCCTTGCGGTGAGCAGCAGCTGGGGGAGTGCCGAGCGTTACGTCGCCTGGTTCCTGCTCTCCATGTGATGGAGGGCTCTTGCAGCCGGCGCTCCCGCTTGCTGTATCAGAACGTATTGCAGTGGATTTCAGATCTTGCGCTGCTGCCCTCCGTTCTCTTCGTGTCCCCAATGGAGAGGGCTCTGTTCAGTGGTCCCCAGAGCTGCCAACGCAGCATGCCCTGCTGCCCTGCAGGACGGAGCCCTGGGGAAGGCAGGGAAGGGGAAGGGCAGCGCGCGGCCCCAGATGGGCTCTGTTTGGGGTGGGTGGTGGGGATCCCTCTCCCGCACTGCGGCTGCTCCCATCACACTCCCTGGAGAATCCCCCTCTCCCTCTTCGCCTCGCTGGAAGGGGATCACAGCTGCTGAGCAAATGTTAAGATAATAGTGTTATTACGGAGTAATTATACCGCGAGTTATTGAATTAAAAGTGATGAGATTGCCTGTAATGCCGACGGGAGGAGGGAGAGGCGGTGGGAGCGCGGAGATGGGGAGGGGGAGCCAGAGAAAGCCCCATAAATTTCCTCTTGTCGAGAACCCCTCACTGCTGGGACCGGAGCAGAGAGTGAATGGAAGGGAAGCTCAGGGAGCTAATAAATAACCCATTTCCCTGAGAATAGATGGTGTAATTAGAAACGTGGCCCTGCGTTGCATGTGTGCCCAGGTGGGATCTGCCCGGTGATGAAGCAGGAGGCGACGGGGGGACGTGGTGTGGATGTGAGCCGGTGGGGCAGGAGCTGCTTCGCTCCTCTCTGGAAAAATAAATAATTGGAGGTGTATGTTACAAACCTTCAGTGCCCGGCTGTGCCTCGGAGCCTCTCCGTCAGTAACCTGCGTTGGTTTTACGTTTTTCCTGATGTTTTCATGGGGTGAGGCTGCTCTTCAGTGTAACCGAAAGAAGATCCAGCTTTTTTTTTTCCCCTCTCTCTTTACTCCATTAACGCCCAGCAAAGCCGTTTCCTTCTTTTATCTCCTCCTCTCATCCCAGGCAGGGATTCACCTGTAAGTGCAGCATCCCCAGCGCAATGTCATACTTCCGCGCTCAGGGATGCTCTGCATTCCTGCAGCTTCTCGGTGCTGGCTGGGAGCTGGGAGATCCCATCGGCGAACTGCGAACACAAACAGCTGAAACTCCTCCCAGAAGGGGGATCAGATTGTGGTGTGTTGTGGAGCCTTCGCCTGAGCCTCCTCCTCCTCCAGTGCCGCAGGGACGCCCCGTGGCCATGGCGAGCTGCAGGGCAGGGGGACGGGCAGAGGGCACCTTTGGGCTGCGCAGCCTTCGGGAGCTGCTGAAGTTTCATAGTGAGACGTATGAGAGCCGGCTGCTGTCTCCGTGCTGCCCCAGCAGGACGTGTTGCTGGGCGGCTGGGGGGGATCTGATGGAGCAGCAATGGTTCCTGAAAAGTGCTTTTGTGGGCGCGAGGGAAGCGTGCGGCCTTTACCTCCCTTTGCAGTGTGAAAAGCCCTCATAAAATTACACAACGAGTGCATTAACAGTGTTTTGAGGATTATTAAGCTGTTATAGAAGAATGGAAGAAAATCTGCCTGGCATTATGTTCTCTGCCACGAGATATTTAAATTAATGCTTTTCCTATGGCAGCTCCCTCAGAAATCTCCAGGCTCCTATCCATCCCCAGGGAACCAGGCACCGCTGGTGTTGGTACCCCACTCCTTGCTGTCAGGCAGCACTGGGGCTCTGCCGGCCCAACCATTGGGTGCAGGGATTGATGTGAGCCCATCGCAGCCCTGCAGCCTCTGGGGGGGCCGTGCTGCCCTCCTCCCCCCGTGCTGCTGCCCCGCAGTCCTCCATGCTCTGCCTTCCGCTGAGCCACTGCGCTGCTTACAGCTCTGCCCGTACCCGTCTCAGGGAAGCCCATAAACCCTGGTATGATGTTATTTACTTGTAGAAGGCAATTTGTAAAGATCTGTCTGGGGGCTGCTGTCACCATTTCCAAGGGATTTATCTCCCCTTTATTTACAGTTTATGCACATGTATAAGCGCTTCTTCTTCCCCGTCATAATCCGAAACGCGGCTGTCCTTTGGGCACTGCTGTCACCATTGCCAGCAGTGGGTGTGGGTCTCCAGTTAGCTTTAGTTCTGGGCACGGAGAGGAAGATGTGTGTCGTTACCAAGCTCAGGTCCTCCTCACGCAGGAGGGTTCCTCAGTGCTGCAGGAGTCGTATTAAACTCGCGGCTTTAGTTGTGGGTCCATAAACGCAGAATTCCCTGGCTTTGGTGCTGCTCACATTGTTTGGTCCAGGAGGGCGGCTGATTGCGGGGAGCAGCGCTGTGTCTGCAGGGGGCTGTGGGGCTCTCGCTTCACCCACACGTAGCAGCAGTGTGTGGAGTAGGTCAGTACCTGCAGATGTGGATTGAAAGGCAAAATGGCATCCAGCAAAGGGCTGGATTTGGTGGACGCTCAGGATTCCTCTTTCATTGAGCTGTATAGCGGTCCCTCCCAAAATAAAGGCTCAGCTCCTCTCCGTGCTGGGCATCCTTGGCGGCAGACAGCTTGTGCCTTGAAGGGGAGCAGCCAGGAGCTGCTCTTGGCGTCGGTATCCGCATGCAGTCCCGCAGCCCCGTATCCCTGCGGCCCCCGCAACAAACGCGGCTCAGATCCCAGCCGTGCACGCGGGGCTCCTCCTTGCAGGGTGCAGGAGGGAGCTGAGCTGCGGGGCCGCGCGGCACGTGGAGCAGCACGCTGGAGATGTTCTAAAAAAACCCAGCAAAATCAAATAGGAGAAGCGGTGGTGGAGCTCTTTGAAAGCTGTTCAAAGGGACCTTGTCAATGTGAAACTCCTATTCATGTTTTTCATTCCTCCTCCCTCTTTGGTTTGTTGATACAATCTTGGAAGTGGGAGGATTTACAGAAACGCACGCGTTTTCAAGCTGCTCCCTCAGACACCTTTTTTCCTCCGTCGGTATTGTTTGAGGCCAAACTCAGAAATACAAACACGGAAATCAGAGCCCTCCTCTCTTCGCTCAGACGCCGGGGGTCAGATTGCCTGGATGTGCCCTGCCGTGTCCGCACACCACGCCGTGCCCAGGGCAGCCCTGTAGGAGCCATCCATGCCCAGACCTGCGATGAAGCCCCTCTGGTGACTCCTGCACAGCTCTGTGCTGCTGGAATGAGGTGTGAGCCCTCGAGGGGACCCTTCCGTCCTGACCAGGAGTGTTGAAGGCCATCTGAAGCAGTCCTGAGGCCGAATCATAGAATCATTTGAGTTGGAAGGGACCTTTAAAGGTCATCCGGTCCAAGAAGAGGGGAGAGGAGCATCCTCCAGCCTGCACGGGAGCTGCCCACCGTCAGGGCATCTCTGCAGTGAGCATTGCTCCTGCACCTCGAGCAGCAACAAGGCGCTTCCAGGAGCTTTTCAGCTGCTGGTTTCAGTAACAGCACTGGGAAGATGTGCAGAGCTGCCTCACCGAGCCGAGGGAGCGCTGTGTTTGGTGAAGTTATTGCCGAAGGCTCTGTGGATGCTGTGGTTGATCTCTTCGTGGCTTCCTGGTTACATGGGGACTGTGCTTGGGCTAAGTGATGATAAAGTCATAGAATGGTTGGGTTGGAAGGGACCTCACAGCCCCACAGCTGCCATGGCCTGCATGCCCTACAGCTCAGGCTGCCCAGGGCCCCTCTATGGGCACCTCCAGGGATGGGGCACCTGCACTGCAGGTCAGTGCTGGGATCTCGGTGCCCTCTGAGTGAAGGATTTCCGCCTCGCATCTGGTCAGAGTCTCCCTTTGAGTTTAAAGCCATTCCCCATTCTCCATTTGCTCTCTGGCTGTGTGTAATCCATCTCCCAACCAGGGAAGTCTGTATCCAAGCAGACAAATCTTCATACGATCAACAAGTGAGGGCAAAACTTGTGGGGTCCCGGGGCTTCTCGTTCCCCAGGCAGCTCCTTGGAGTGCTGTGTGTGCTCTGGCTCCGGGCAGTGCTGACACGCTCACACTCGTCCTGGCACTGCTGCCCAGAGCTGCGGGTGCCCCATCCCTGGAGGTGCCCATGGAGGGGCCCCGGGCAGCCTGAGCTGTAAACGCAGCCTGCGGCAGGGGTGGGGTTGGGGGGCGTAAGGTGCCTTCCAACTGAACCGTGCTGTGATTCTGTGAAGTACCCCCCAGGGCCCTGCAGTGTGGGCTGTGCTGGAGCGCGGTGCCCGGGCCGTGCTGCTGCCGGGCTGTGGTTTGGGGCGCAGTGCCAGCACCTTTACCTCTGTTTTTCGGGCTGTTGGGATGATTGTTCTCAATGTCTGTCCCTGGAAGGTATGGAAAGCAGTGCGTGCCGTCCTGTTTGAACTTGTCAGTCGATGAGTTAAAAGGCTGTTTTGAACTTTCAGGATATGTAAAAAACAAAATGTTTTTCACCTTCCTTCTCCCAGTTCTGCGAGAGGGCCGTGCCAGGAGCTTTGTACTGGGAGGTGTAACTGCAGCTGGTTGGGGCCGGTGGCTGCCCCTGGGGCTGCTTCTGAGCTGCCGCTCCCTCTCCTTTCTCCCCGTGCTGCACTGCTCCCTGCACAGTGCCATGGGACGGGAGCTGTGGGTAGGCAGGGGCCATGGAGAGAGCAGTGCCCGCATCTGGGCTCCCTCTGTCATGCTGCTCGCTTTTGTGGGATGGAGAAGAAACCTTTCCTTAGATGGACAGCAGAGGTGTGGGCAGGCGCTGTCAGTCCCTTTGCTGCTCCCCGGTTTCCTTTGCCCCAGGAGCTGAGCTTTGCACCCCGGTGTCCCCTTTTTATGTCTGGGGGAAAGGCAGCTTGGGGCTGCGATGCTCCTCTCTGTAGATGTCTTTGCATCTCCTGGAAAGCTGGATTTACTCTGGAATAAGCTGGATCCTGCCTCACAACGGTTCTGCTGGAAGAGCAGTGATCATCAAAGTCCCTCTAATTCTCAATCAGTCAGCTTGCCCAAGGCTTTTAAAATTGCTTAGATGAGCTGCATTAGAAGTGAGATCTGAATTAACCTTCCCTCGCACCAACAGCCCCAGCTGCACTGAGCGGGGTTACCGCCACCTCGGGGTGCGCTCCGTCCCGCAGGGCCGGCCCTTGGCACAGGGCTGCTGCTCCCGGGTACTTTTGGAGAAGATAAGAGGTGGCAGAAGAGAGGGCCTCGTTGCAGGCAGCTCCGGCTCTTTAATTATGTTTCTGGCCTGGAAAATTATATGGCTCCTGGAGCATAAGTAGAGGACAGGAGGGATGGTAATTGCATCGCTGGGTTTCCTTGTGCGCCCCTGGAGACCGAGCTGTGTTTGGCTCCATAGGGAAATGCGAAACGTGGCCTTGTGGCCGTGCCCCCGCCCTGCTCGGGGGGGAACGCGGGGCACGAGAGCCTCGAATTTCCTCTGCATTGCCTCTCCAGAGCAGCCCTGATTTCAGGTGGGTAACCCAGCGAGGCACAGCTGGGGCTCTGTGTGCCGCCGTCCATCACCACGCACTGCTGTAGGAGCTGCTCTGGTTCTACAGGAGAGATGGCGGGAGCAGCAGCTCTCACTTCTAAGTGCTTCTTTTTAAATGCACACAAGTTAGATTGTGATACATCCCATTAAAAAGCGCCCAAAGCGCCACATTGACGGCAGTGGTTTTCTGCATGTTCCCTCTCTTGCCTTTGGTTGCACCCAAGCAATGGGGCCGAGGCCGTGTGCTGGGAGCCCCGCAGCAGCCCGGAGCCGAAGCCTTCGCTGGGTGCTGCGGCTCTGAGCAGGACGGCCTTCCAGCAGGTGGGACCTCACAGTGCACCGCGGCCCCATCGCAGTGCCGGTGCTGCTGGGACACAGAGCCCACGTGGGTGGGGAGCCCGGCAGATTCTGCTGGGAGAGGAACATGAGAGGCCTGGATCAGGGGAGGAAGCCTGGTTAATTGCGCTGGGAGATGCGAAGGGACTCCTGGGAGCGCAGCTGCGGGTGGAGGAGGAAATTTGGGCTTCGGTCTCCAGCCCGTGTGCAGTCCTGGAGCCGTCCCAGCCCCTGCCCTGGCTTTAACCCTCTCTGCCTGGCCAAGGGCTGGACGCGTGGGATTTCTTCCTCCCCTTCTGCCTCCCAGCTCCCAGTATAAATACATGGAGCAAAGCCGCTCTGTTTATTGAACACAAATAGAAGATAAAATAGTGGAAAACTAATTTTTTCATGCTCATTGGTGGGAAAGATTAAAATTATGCAAATCCTCAGCAGCGAGCTTGGTGCAGAGATAAGGGGATGTTCAAGTCGGCTGGCTGCCTGCTAATTCACTCATTGAAAAAGAAATGAGCAGGAAAGCTGCGATCGGCGTCAGCGGCCCTCCCAGTGCGCGTGGGCTGGGAGGGAACCGCACAGGGAGCCGCCGGGGGAGCGTGGGGCCCAACGCAGCCTTGGGCCGGGTGTAAGGAGAGAGGGAAGAAGTTTTCTGCTTCAGAGGTGGTGAAGCGGTGGCACGGGTTGGTGGGTGCCCCATCCCTGGTCAGGCTCTGAGCTCCCGATAGAGCTGTGTGTGGCTGTTGGAGCTGCCCCAGCAATGCCCGGGGACACCCACGGCTCCGTCAGGGTGCACAGAGCCTCACAGCTCCCATCTCATCTCTCTGTCGCTGACGTGCAGTGGTTTGGAGGGGCAGATTGGAGTGCAGCCCCCCCAGCCCCACACAGCGCCGCTCAGACGGGCGGCTGCGGGCAGAGGGAGCCCAGTGCCAGCGTGAGCTTCGGGAGCGATTGTCTGCCTTCCTGTCAAATCAATATTTATTCACAAAATCTATTTGTTTGCTTTTGTCACTGAAAACTCTCGTGGTGGTGGTGGTTTTGTTCTCTCCGTTTTGTTCCCTGTGTGTATTTTTGGCTATGCAGAGTGTTGGCTCTGGCTGCTTCCTGCAGCCCCAAAGCCCTTCTGCATGAGGGCAGAGCTCTGTGCTGGGTTCCCCATGGTTCCCTCACCTGTTTGTGGCACGATGGGGCAGCGCTCAGCCCTGCGCTCACCGGGCAGCGTGCAGCCCATCGCCGGGCCCTTCTTTGTCTGCCCTCGGCCAAATCACGCACTGCTAAATTGAGCTGTGGCAGGCAGAAGTGTGAGGTGTATTATTAGGAACAGGGAGCTCTTGTTCCACAGCTGCTGCTGCTGCTGCCGCTGCCGTTGGTAATTAATGTTTGAGGAATTGCAGATCTTCATTAGGAGAACAATTAGATTAACGAGAGAGCCCGAGCTGAGGCTGCAGTGGGGAGGGGTGGGGGAGGCTGAGCAGCAGGCTGCGGCCAGGCCGTGTTGGCGGAGCCCAGGGAGAGGCTTAGCGGGGTCCGAGGGCTGCGTCGTTAAAAGCTTTAATTGGTGCCCGCATCGCTGGAGACACCAAACCCAGCGGGCACCCCGGGGTCACAGCACTGCGGTGCTCACAGCAGCAGGGAATGCTGCGGTGCTCCTCGCAGCCCCTCCGCCCCGTGTGTTCCTCCCCGCGCTCATGGCACAGTGCTGCCCCACTGCTCCACGGACGTAGATTTGCTCAGCATCAATGAGCCGTGCAGGGAGGCTGAACTCACAGAAAGTGAAGGTGGAGGGGTTTGGAGCTGTGCGTTTGGAAGCCGTTGGGGGCGGAATGGTGCCCAGCCTGCTATAAAGCTCGGCCGGCCGGCCATCCGTCTGTCTGCAAATGTTATTGCATGTTTAATTCATGCCCACCTCTGCTGGGCTCAGCATTACAAAGCTGTCTGTGTGGATGTGCAGCTCCCAGATCCCCTTGGTGCTGCCTCTGTGGTGATGGACTGATAACAAAGAGCCCGAGGAGCTCTCACAGCTCCTCCAAGACCCTGCGGTGGCTGAGAGGGGAACGCAGAGCTGTGTGCTGCCGGGTGGAGGCTCTGAGCTGTGGCGGTGGGATTCCCAGCATCCTCTCGCGCGCTCCGGTCCCACTGCTTGCTGCAGGAGGGATGCTACCGGGCTGTGAATGCTTATAAATGTTTTAAGCAGCCTCTGGTGCATCCCTGGTGCAGATGGGCTGCGGATGGGATGCTTTATCCTGGCCAATGACACGCAGCTGCCGCGGGTGGGATGGCTGCGGGCGGAAAGCACTGCGCTGCTCAGAGCAGAAAGGGAGGAAAATCCCATTTAATAGAGGTAACTCAGCGCGGTGAGACCGGGCTGGTCGGTGGGAGCTGGAGAATGCCGAGGATGCTGCTGCTGCTGCTCCCCATTTCTCCTTGTTTAGCAGCCTCTTAATTTTGCATCTCGTGCAGGATGAGGATTGCAGCGGAGCTCTGCCTGCCCGAGCGGTGCTCTGCGGTGCACTGAGGGGACTCCCGCAGGCACCCACTGGAGCCAGGCCCTCTGCAGGGATGTGACGAGAGCCAGAATTACATCAGGGGGAAATCGGGCACGGGTGTGGAAGCTCCAGTGCTGACGTTGAGGCTGTGGCCGGGCTGCGGGGCTCAGCTCCTACATTCAGGTGAGAGGTGAGATCACGGCAGCGAGCGATGGATGGCTTTTTTCTTTCTCTTCCTTAATCTCCCCTGGCTGGTGGATCTGAGTCGCAGGTTTCCTATTCAAGCAGGGGAAGGGATTTGCTCACCCTCTGTCTTGCAAGCTCAAAAGCAAATCCTCTTTATGGAGTTGAGCCCCCTGTGTAGGCTGGTGCAGGGCTGGAGCGCTCAGCACAGCAGTGGTGCAGGAGCAGTGCTGGGGAGACGGGCTGGCGAGGGCAGCCCCGGGAGCAGCACTGTGCGTCCTCACACTTCCCCTGCGTGTCCCCGGGGCAGGGAGCACAAATGGAGGCGATGGATCAGCTGGCTCTGATGGGGAGATGGAGCTCTTGTGACTGTGGCTGACAGCCTGCGCTGGTCCGGCGCGCTGAGCTGGCACTGATAAAGTACCCTCATTAATCTGCTTTCATTTTTTCTTTCCTTCTGTGTTTTCACCTCTTTTCTATCCCTTTCCCGGGGAGGCGGAGCCTCAACCTGCCTGACATGGGGTGGGAAAGTGCTTTTTGCTTGCTTGGTCTCAGACATGAGAGCAGCTGTTGCATTTCTGCTGTTGGCGGGCTGCTGTTGAGCTCTTTGTTGAGTTCTTGTCTGTTTTCCTGTTCCTCCTGCAGTGCCCACAGCTCCGCTCTGGCTGTGCCTGCAGGCAGGGAGCAGCAGCTCTGCAGCACCCACATTGCTGCCCCCTCGGAACACTCTGTGCCCATTGCTTGGGACAGCGCCGGGCAATGCATGCACAGACAGACCAGGAGTGCTGCCAGGAGGGAGGACGAGTGCGTGTGTGCGTGTGTGTG